>SSNP01000007.1:2474875-2503724 GCA_006937955.1 Pachypanchax playfairii | reverse complement strand
GGAGTTAGGAGTCAGGAAAAAGGTCACACTTAGAGTATGTAAGTAAAGAAACAACAGAGAGATGATTGTTGTCCTCAGGGCTTTGCATGTACATTTGTCTAGTGAGGTGTGTGTGTGTCAGTGTTTGCTCACCACCAGCCCTGTATCTATGAGGGCCATTATAGAGATTAGGCAGTGCTACCATAACGGATGCCCCCGTTTGTCAGCTCATATCCTCTGTCAAGATAAAACAAGCTGAAAGAGAAAGAGTGAGTGTGATGAGCAAAGTGATTTTTAGAGGGAGGGATTGTGGGAGGAGGGGGAGAAAAGAGGAGAGGATGTTACAGGTTTTGACAAAGTGGAACAATATTAGGAACTTTGGAATCATAAAAAAAAAATGGCCAAAATAGAAAAGAAGCCTTGTCTGGGTCACCTCATTTATTATCTGGTTGTGATTGTTTGTATCTGTAATCCATCTTCAGCGTGGCTCCAGCCACACTGTCGGGTCCTACGCGCATGTTGTCAGGTGCCTCGTGGTGATGGGCAAAACGCTTTGCATGGCTGCCATGTTTCAGGGGTTTTCCCCCACATGAGCACAAATTACATACACACAGAACATACAACCATGCAGACACATACCCCCCCCCCCCCACCCACCCACCACCCCTTTGGACATCTGATTAAAGAATGAAAGGCCCTGGCCCACGTCGCTGCACTCGCAGCAACGTCAGCCCACATCACATGCTCCTCAGAACCAACTGACTCACCCGCTCATCGCTTCCGACAGGGCGGGGCTGGGAGGGACGACAAAATGTGATGTCATAATGAGGCAAGAAAAGTTCTTTTGGTGGTGGTGGTGGGGGGTGGGGGGGGTTCCACGGGCAGATGGTTTGGAGGGTGTTCTCGCTGGTCCACCATCGGCACTTTGCTCTCTCTTACACCCTCTTATCTTATATATCTTGTGTGTGTGTGTGTGTGTGTGCATTGTTTATCTCAACCACTTCATTAACCCCCCCCCCCTCCTGTCTATGGCCTTAATGGTACTTCTGTGAGGTAATAGCAATTAAAAAAATCTCTTATGCTTTATAAACCCTGTGGTTCTCTGCTGTAAACATAATCTAAGTTGAAGTTCTTTTTCCTTCAAGGCCCTTGTTGTAAAATGAGTCTGTGTGTGTGAGAGACTGAGTGCTGCAATGTGCATCAGACACATGAGTCTGCACATGGAGAGAACTTAATTAGAGAAAACAGCGCTGTCAGATGCATTAGATAGAGGTACACACTTAAGGGCATATGGTTTGAGTACTACAGTGTTGGGTTGGAGAAAAGCGCACAAACATACCTCAAAGCTCCGAGCCATGCTAATGAAATCACTCCCTTTCTATCCCACTGTGAGCAAACACAAATGTTTACAGACATCACACAGTCTGTCCGTACTCCTGCACCACACTGGGCCGTCGTGAGAGTGTCAGAGCACTGGCACTGTGGTGCAGGGTGTTTGTCTGAATAAAAACTCTGTCAGCAGGAGACAAAAGGTGAGAACACGCAACAAGATGACACGCTAATATATTATATCATATAAAATATATTTAGCCTGAATTATTTGCTTCATTTTTTTATGTTATAAAAAACATTTGCTGAAAGAAAATCAGCAACAGAACAGTTGTAAAAATTATCAGTCGTGAGGGTTTTTTTTTTATCTGCTGAAAACAAAAGTTATTGATGACGCAGATTCAAACATGTCTTTATTTTTTGGGATCTGCGTGTAGCATGTTCTGCAGTACAGGATTAGATCAGTTAGGTGCAAACTGAACAAACTGTCTATTTTCATTTTTACAAGACAGAAACATGAAGCATTTACTTATTTTTGTGTTGCAATTTAAAAGAAAAATATCATCTACCACTAACTAATTAGAGTTATTTTACAACAATGTTGTCAACTTGTTGTTCGAACCATTCTTTCACTTGAGTCTTTTCCTGTAGCTTCTGTCTCTAATTGCACTGGAATAAAGAGAAAAAAAAATCTTATTCGTGTAAAATAATGTCCGTTAATTACTTCTGCAGATCACACTAAATAACACACACTGTATCCGTTTAATATCAGACCCCTTTCTGTATCTGAAAATCTGTTATAAACTGCTCACGTGAGATTGTTTTTAAAAAGCCGTCTTATAAATCTCACAGTGTTCACTCGACTCACTGTCGCCTGGTGAAAGATCCTGGAATCACAATCAAAGTGAACAGTTAAATCACAAACTTGTTGTATCATCCTGCCACCACGCACACTTAAAGCCATTAGGATAATCCAGTGACACGATGAAACTGTATCTGAACAGCTCGACATCAGGGGCCCAAAGGCTGCAGAGTGACCACCCACATGGACAACTGTCTCATTTATGACAATTAGACTGTACAGAGACTGATGGAGCGCGTGCAGGGCCTGGACCTCACATCACTGGCTGCGTTTGTCACTTTTTATCCCTGCTGCCCTAAAACATCTCAAGGGGTTTCCGAGGAGGCATGTGTCATCAGAGAGACAATTTAAGATGCCATGAGTGTCCTGTTGTTGTGACAAGTATATAAATTGTACAAGACTGACTGGGATGGATCACTTAGCTGGTCCCGGAAGAGAAGGATGAAATTTACCAGTCTGACTTATAATGAATTTTGAGCTGATGCTAGAAAACTTCACAATAATTCTAATATGTTGGTATAGAGAAAATACATTTTGGCTCTGATAAGGATTATTAAGAACTAAATATTTGATTATTTGTGGCAGAAAAACACATTTTTGTTCTGTTTAAGAATAACATTTAAAATTGTGTGGAAAATATTTTCACAATAAAACTAATTTGTAGACATTCTGTGAGAATTTTATTTTGAAATGAGGTGTTTGTGTTTAGGTCAGTAACAATAAGGTGTTATTGTAGAGGTTTCCAACTAAAGGAGTCTAATTTCAGACAAAAGGGGAAATCTACGCGCACACACACTTTATGCATGCTCGTTTACAGAAACCTGAATATCCCCCCAAACCACTAAATGTGTCAACAACTGAATCTAAATCTATCCACTGGAAACCTGCAGAAGAAAACTGTCCCTATAACGTTCATTGGATTAAGTCTCCTAAAGAGACAGGAGCAGAAATCGTGTTAATAGCTGTCCAGAGCACAAGAACCCGCCAAGGAAGGAAGCCTGCAATCACCCAAATACCCAGAGACAGGTCGTGGGTGCCCCAGGCGGAGCTTGCGCCCTTCCCCTCAGCGCCACCGACCACTCCGCGTAACCAAACGGGCCCCACCAGCTCTGCTGAGCTCGTTTCGGCTTTCCACCTGACGTCGGAACTCCTCGTGCAAAAAAGAGGAAAAGTTACCAACTCATTTGAGAAACATTCCAGACGACTGTGCAGCTTTTTCTACCCGTTGCAACAATTAACTGTTGTTAAGTAAACCTTAAAACCTAAATACATGCTGAGAAATCTGTTCGTTTATATCAAGATTTTATTGAGACAAACAATGCGCGTGCTGTGAGTTGGAGAGCTTGTGCCGGTTTGTGTTTTAAAGGTGTGAGAGTGTTAAAATAAAGCAAACTGGGTCCAAGCATAGATATGTGCTTTAATTATAAAGACATATAAACAATTTATGAAACCCATGTTGTAACACAACCAGAGACGTTTCTTCAGATTTTATAGGCTGTAGTTATGTAACCATTATTAATAACTATTAGTGGGCTTGAAGCACTATTCTTCAAAGTTGTACAATACAATCATGTGAGATGTGCAAGAACTTGAAGAGCAAACTGTTGTTTTGCTTTTTTTTTTTTTTTTTTTTAGAAAATATGAGGTCAGATCAGACTGTTTTACCTCAGAGCATCAGATTTAAATGTTATAATTAGGTCGCTTTTTATAGTAATTGTTTGTAATTGAATGTTGCATAGATTATAAATGATAACAGAAGCTTTCTAAAATATAAACAAACTCCTAATTTGGACACGGCCTGTAGCAAAGCACGCAAACAGAAACAGGGATGTCATCTTCTCGGAAGGCCTTCACATGTTTTTATTTGTCCTATCGCGGATTTCAACTCTGGATGAAACATTTCAGAATGGATACTTAATCATATCTAACAAATTATGCATTAGAATAAAACTTTTAGTTTCCACAGAATTATTCTTTAAATTAACTAGAGTTGGACATAGAGACCGACACGGGGTCAGGACATGTAAACGTTCAGGGAAAAGAGAGCAAAGCAAATCAAGGCTTGTCGTTACAGTGTTTGAAGAGAGTCGACGGAGTCCCAGAATAAGTAGAACACTTTTCGGCACAGGTGGCGAGCGCTGAACCCGAGAAGGGGTACACGGCAGCCTGTCCAAAGGGCGCCAGGGCGGTGGGAATTGGTGAAGTTATGGTCTGTCCTTGGTTCAGATACGCCACCAGCCGCCTCATCTCCTCCAGAGCCTGAGCCTGCATGAGGATGTAGTTCTTGGCCAGGAGGAGAGTGGCTATTTTGGAGAGTTTTCTCACTGAGGGACTGTGGGCGTAAGGGATAACGGCGCGCAGGCCGTCCAGCGCGTCGTTCAGGTCGTGCATCCTCCTCCTCTCCCGGGCGTTGATGCTGAGCCGCAGGGACCGCTGCTCCTTGGACTTTTTGGCGAGGGGCCCTCCGGGCTTGTCGTCTCCAAACGAGGAGCCCCTCTTCCTGGACTCCAGCGAGTCGAATCCGTCATCGTCGTCGCTCGTGTGCTCCCCGCCGCTCTCGTTGGACTTTGCGGTCTGCCCGGAGAGGAAGTCGGTGGCCGGTGTGAGCGGGAAGCGTCCGGGGCTTCCAGCACCATGGCCAGCGCCAAACCCGAAGGCGGACTGCCCATAGCGCTGCGTCAGGTCCAGGAGCGCGTCGTTGCTGATGGATTTGAGCAGATTCTCTTCGCTGACATTCATTTTTCTCCTCCAGAGACAGCTGATCAGGAAAAGTCTAATCTTCTTTTTCTTGTATTGTTCTTTTTGTTTTGCCTTTTATCCAAGCTTCTGTCTGAAGGACTGGTTCTGCCAAAGAGTTGCAGCTCCCTTTGAGTTTTCCCTCACTCCTTTCTCCTGTTGGTGCTGTGACTCTTCAGCAAGGAGGCTGTGAATGTGAAGCTGAGCGTCTACATGCGTTCACCTCCTCTGTGCACTACACTCCCCTCTTGTTGCGCGCATAGCCCACGTTCAACAACACTTCTTTAAAGTGTGCTCGGTGAGACCGGAGCGCTCGTCTTCCCTTTTGTATATACTCGTTTTCTTCTCGTTCCTTGCCCTCCCTCGCCTTAGGCAGATTGTGACTGGCGCTCTGTCCTGCTCTCAAGTTAGTAGGATCGCGCGTCCCGCCGGGATTATCTGTCTGTCCAATCAGGGGGGCGTTTTAATTAACTCGGGAGGGAAGAGTGGAGGTCTGTTCCCACTTTCTATTAGCCTACATCAGGATCAGCAATGCAAAGTGACACGCAGGTCAGGGGTGTTTGTCTGTTGTGTTGTAATCACACTGCTCACCTTTAAAGAAATTAACATGATAATGAAATAAATGGACAAGCAGAGAAACTCGAACCTGACGCAGCCCAGAAGGTTTCAGGCAAACCTTTCAGAAAAAAAAACAGTTTTTTAATAGTCCTTTTTTCACAGGAGACACAGAGGAAGCCTGATTAGGAACATGCCTCCTGGTTCTGTCTCATGTCTAGATTCATTCTGTGATCAGCTGCGATACAGAACAAAACTGAAAAGCAGAGATCAACTTTTCACTTGTTCTGGAAAAGGGCCACTAAGGCCCGGAGGCTCAGATCCAGCCATCACACGCACTTTTTTAACAGATTAATGGCAAACAAAGAGGTTCATCTTTCTCTGTTTTATCTTAGAATTAAGAGCTCGTCAAGAAGCAGCAACTTTTTTATGACATCACTGTCGTAAAAAGTTAGAAACACAATGACAACGAGGACAAGCAATACATTTCTCACAACGTTCTTAAATTATACAATAATATAAACAAACGGAGTACATACAAACAGGTGTCCTCAAGTGATTTGTGATGGCGAAAACAAGAGCGCCGCCTGCTGGTCACTGTGCAGTAGTACAAGGTTTAAGGAGAATTTTTGCACAATTTGTTTCTGCTCTGGTGCCACCTGTTGGAAGAAGCTGTTAATGAAGATCACTGATATAAATGTATTGTTTTATGTTTATCTTTGTATTTTATGGATGTTTATTCTTTATCCACTAAATGTTGCCAAATTTGTTGTTTCTGCAGGAACATCGGACACAATGTGACCTTTTTGTGTTCAAACCAGTGCGTTTGTCTGAGGTTTTAACTTTGATATGTGTATTTTATCAACATATTCAGATTTTATTACCTTCTGTTGTCTGTAAAACCCTTTTATAAAGATGCAGTACTTCTGACAGGTCAGGTGCTTTCAAATGTTTTCAACTGACAATCCATGGAAAAGTTTTGAATACATGCACCCGTGTGTGTGTGTGTGTGTGTGTGTGTGTGTGTGTGGGTTTGTATTTCTGACCTCCTGAGGACCCGTTTCCTGACTTTTACTATCTTTCTGGGGTCCGAGGGTTCTTGTGGGGACCGAAGCCTGGTCCCCGTAAGGGGGACTCCCCTTTTTAGGGTTAGGGGTTAGGTTTATAGGTATGGTATGAATAGAGTTTTAGTTAGTCTTAGGGTTAGTTATAGATCAGTAATGGTTAAGGTTAGGAAAAGGGTTTGGGTTAGGTATAAATCTAGTTACTAAAATCAATGGAAGTCAATGGACGGTCCCCATAAGGATAACAAAACACACTTGTGTGTGTGTGTGTGTGTGTGTGTGTGTGGGTTTGTATTTCTGACCTCCTGAGGACCCGTTTCCTGACTTTTACTATCTTTCTGGGGTCCGAGGGTTCTTGTGGGGACCGAAGCCTGGTCCCCATGAGGGGGACTCCCCTTTTTAGGGTTAGGGGTTAGGTTTATAGGTATGGTGTGAATAGAGTTTTAGTTAGTCGTAGGGTTAGTTATAGATCAGTAATGGTTAAGGTTAGGAAAAGGGTTTGGGTTAGGTATAAATCTAGTTACTAAAATCAATAGAAGTCAATGGACGGTCCCCATAAGGATACCAAAACACACTTGTGTGTGTGTGTGTGTGTGTGTGTGTGTGTGTGTGTGGGTTTGTATTTCTGACCTCCTGAGGACCCGTTTCCTGACTTTTACTATCTTTCTGGGGTCCGAGGGTTCTTGTGGGGACCGAAGCCTGGTCCCCATGAGGGGGACTCCCCTTTTTAGGGTTAGGGGTTAGGTTTATAGGTATGGTGTGAATAGAGTTTTAGTTAGTCTTAGGGTTAGTTATAGATCAGTAATGGTTAAGGTTAGGAAAAGGGTTTGGGTTAGGTATAAATCTAGTTACTAAAATCAATAGAAGTCAATGGACGGTCCCCATAAGGATACCAAAACACACTTGTGTGTGTGTGTGTGTGTGTGTGTGTGTGTGCACAAATTAAAAGGATTTCTTTAATGAGTGTGAAGGTGTAAATCTGGACAGCCTCCATAAAAAAAAACTTAGAAGCACATAAAAGAACTTGTAATATAAAAAGTTTGGAATTTAAGAACATCAACACATGAAAGAAGAGAAACAGGACCGTTGATTTGATCTGTTGTAACGACTCAAACAACTCTAAACTACAAAATAAAAACAATATGGCAGCTAATTACAGTATGCATCTTCATATATTTGAGGTCAGATTCAGATCTGAGGAGCTGGTCGATCACACAATGCTGCTGTGCTGCTCTGTGGGGTTGCATCCAGCTGTTTATATTTCATTGCTGACATTTTGTGGCATGTAGGATTAAATCTGTCATTCAAGCTGAAAGTACAACATAAAAGACTGTAAAGCACAACTGTATTGCAGTCAAGATTTGCACTTTTTTCCTTAATTTGAAAATGTTTCCACCAGGTGGCAGAAAAGTCCATGAATTGACAAAATTTCTGCACGTTAAAATGGAAAACATATTACTTCGCAGAAAAAAAAAATAGATTTCATCAAACGTAAACTGTCATTTAATCTCTTTAACTTTGATCCAGTATCTAAAGTGGAACACCTTCAAGTTAACATCTGAACAGCGTGACCTAAAGATGCTTTTTATAAATGATTTTTAGACGAGAGGAAAGGTTTGCTGTGCAGCTCACTTTTAGTGATTTTTTTTTAAAAAGCGTATCTAGGTCATGCATTGATGGCTCATTTTTACATCGTTCCCCTTGTGCTCACCTCACAGCCGCACATGAAGTCACTGCCCGTTTTTAGAGCCGGACCACTGATTCACAGAGAATGAAAGAAATACAAAAGTGTCAACACGGAAACTAATAATAAATGATGCTTTTGAAGCCAGTGCTGCAGCTCTGTGTTGCCTTGGCAACTGCAGGCTCAGCCTCCATGTTTTCATGGCACGTCACGGTGGACTGTGGCTCTGTGTTGCAGTAAGACCAGAGATCCACCATGTGGCAGGAAAGTCTTTCTTGTTGCTCTGAATTTGATGATCAATGTAGTTAGTATGCAGGAACATGAATTTGAACACAAACTCCTATATCATACATGTGTTGTGTCATCCAGCCACGTTTCTATCTGTCCCTTTTTCCCCATTCACACTCCGGATGAGAGTATTCTCTGGAGGGATGTTTAAGTTTAATCAGTGCAGAAAGTTACAGCAGACCTTGATTTTGCTTATGTTGTTTATCGAACTCCTGCAGGATCCACACGAGCTGTCTGTCATCTAATTTCAGTCTTCTCCCTCTGTCTGACTCATTCCTCCTTTCTCGCTCTCTCTGTCTCTAACACACACACCTGCACACACACACTCACACACTCACACACACACACACACATCAAAGTGCTGCTCTCAGAAAGATGGAACAGGCTCCTTTGATCTCTCCCTGCCGACTCTGATTAATGTGTGGATTTACAGTGCGGACCTACAGAGACCTGGCAGCCCCGACACCCCTCTGCCGCACCGAAATCAGGTTTTCTTCGCAAATAAGTGCAACCCTTAATTGTTTTCATTGCCCCGGTTGTGATGCTTTAAGTACAGGCACTCATGAAACACACATCCCTGACAGCACCCTCCATCCATACTTACACAATCAGAGAGATTTCAGAAGGTTTCTGCTTCCCCCAAATCCAAAACTCTTTCATCTTAGATTAGACAGGAAGTTCGTTAGCGCAAGATAGTCGTGATCAGTCTTGTATAGCCGGTCTTGGCAGTCAGTTTCAATTGTGTTACATGTTGGAGTTTGTTGGGAGGATTGCTAATGATGGCAGAGCAAATGTTGGAAAAATTTTGCACAGAGCATCAAAGCGAGCGTTTGCAAGGCACACATTGTACACTATGCTTTGTGCATTGCTCATTGCACCCACGTTTCATCACAGGCCGAGCCAAAACATAAGTAAACAACTCTCAAGACTTTTTGTTTTTTCCTTTTCTCTCTTTCCCCCTTAAGATTCTCTCCCCTCTCCATGTCTGTTTCACTCTCCATTTTGTCTTTCCTCACTGCAGTGCAATGCAGATTTTTCACAGGGTGGAGTCATGGTACAGATAGGCGGGGTCCCATGAATAATTGTTGAAGATATTTTTACTCTGACCCACTTCGGAGTCACTTTGGTCCTTTTTAAAGGTGCCGCTGTCCTGTTGTGTTATAATTCAACTTAGACAGTTAACTCGCTTTAGACATCACACACATCATCAAAGCTACAAAACTACCAGCGAGTCTTTCAGCCTCACATGAGGATCTGAGAACATACAGTAACAATAACACCATGATCTCCAGTCACCAGCTGCGCAGTGAGACGAGGTTTAGATTCCACAACAAGGTTTTCTGAAAAGCAGAAATTGGATTTTCATCTACGCAGCGGTTAGATCCACAAGCTTCGACTCACTGACTGAATAACTTAATCCTCAACATGAACTAACTAAAACCATCATGTGGTTTCCTAAATACTCCTTGCAGCTTGGGACAACAGGAAGTGATGAGGTGGATTTTTTCAACTGCAAATACTTGTAAACATTTTAAATTAATAAAAATCTCAGATTCAGCAAAATACAAGTAACTGAGCTGTAAATATTCCTGTGAGCAGCTTCTTCCTTCCAAGTTAAAGGAGGGATTTTGTGATAATTTATATATTAACCTCCTGTGTTTTCAGTTGTTGATCTCACTATTGCTATTTGGAATAAGTAAAACCCAATAAACTTAAAAAAAAAACAAAAAACAAAGATTCTTTAAACAATTATGTTTTGAAAACTTAAAAACTAGTTCAGAATTAGGGAGTAATTCCACTCATGTGAGGACCCAAGATCTCAAAGTAAAGATGTCACACTGTCTCAGAACGAGCACTGATCTGTGTCAAGCGTCAAACAGTTAAAACTGGATGGATGGACGGACGGACGGAGGGGAATCAACACTTTTCTATAGCAGATACTGAAAAAAGAATCTTTGTTGACTGTGTTCAGTGCTCTTAATTTTCAAGTGAATTATAATAATAATAAAATCCATTGTTGAGAAGAGTCTGCGGGAGAATTTCTGGATTCTGGAGCCATGATATAAAAGCAGTTTTATCTTGATCCAGAATGATAAGTGGATGAAAATAAGACAAATGAAGCGATGCACCCTTGATACATAAACCTGTGCAGGGGCCGTTTCATGTCGAGTCCTGTCAAGGCTCCTCCTGCAGTCAAATAAAGAGCTCAACTAATTTCTTAAATGCAGAATTATAATTTCATCGTCATAAAACACAAGAGTGTTCTGCAAAATGTCTTAAAGTGTGTTTTTCTCTCAAGATTCATGAAAAAACTTGAATCATAACTTAAAAAAAACTTAAATTTGGTCATGATCTATCTCACTGACATGATGGTGAAGAGGGTGAACACATCAGAGGGTGAAGGGATTGAACTGTGACCCTCTGATTTCTGTATAACCTGTCAATCACCTGAGCAACAGGAAAACATTTTAAAAAGGATCATAAACAGTATAAGTAGGTTGCTCACTTTTCAACTAGTTTTCAGACAGATAACTGAAGGGTGTCAAATTCAATCAAAACGTTTTGATTAATTATAGATAATGATGAGTAAAAATATATATCATTATCATTGTGCTTTCACAGATTTTGATTCCATTTTAGTTTATGGCACCACTTAAATTATGAACAGCCAATAATTTTGTAAAAACTTGTGTTTTTAGAATAAAAATACACATTTTAAAACAATAAAAAATAACAGTATTTACATGTGCCGCCATTTTTTAAATCTGTGCCCCATCATTTTGAGGTGGGGTCAATAAATGCAATAAATAAAGTAATATCACCAATCACTTCACATGTTCATGTTATAAACTGCTACCAGTACGTGAAATATTTAATCACAGTGAAAATGTATCATAGTTTTATAAGAATCTGGAATCAAATCAAGATTAATAAAATAAAAATTGTTCCGCTTTTGTCTTTATGTCAAATGTTTATTTCTCAGTAAAACTGCATGTTGTCTAATGGAGTCTTTAATGTTACATTTCACATCTAAAAATAGACAAAAAATGCTGATGGACTTTATAATTCATGTATGAAAACATTAAATCTGTGTGGAGTGGATTTTCCCACATGGGTCACTGCAGTGTTTTGTATTTAATCATTTTTTGTCCATCTACAGAATTTGACTGGAGGGTTTGCTGATGTGATAAATGACAGTGTTAATGTGAATCTGTGTAAAGACAGAAATCTGTTATATCCTGTTTATTTCTCTCAGCCACACAAACTTACAGACTTGGTTAAAATAGGAGTTTCACACAAAAAACGAGCACCTCCTCAGGCTGTTGCGCATAACGATTCAGGTATTTATTAACGCTGTAAAACATAATTAAAAGAAAAACATGCAAGTGGGCTTTTGTTCAATTGATTTACCACCTTGTCATGTGACTGGTTTCAATCTGAGCTGCCTTTTTTCTCACTCTGGTTTTTTTCCAATTAGAAAGAGTCGCCAAGTTTAAATGAGCACATCAATTCACAGCTCCCTCTTCCTTCTTTCCGTCAACTGAATTAAACACGCATCTTGCGGGTTACAAGTTTCTGTCTACAAGAAAAGAACCTACATTTCTGATTTGCAGAGTGAGCCACTTTAATGAAGCTATGCTATAAAAAGAGGAAGAGAATGATTGGACTCCAGGGAGTTGTAAAATCAGTGATATTTTAATTAGAATTAAGCTGATCTGAGATAGAAGTTGTAGGAGTTGAAATATATATAAATATATTTTGGGCTAAGATGGATTTTCAGAGGAGTTAAGGTGGGAGAGGAGTGTTTTAGAGATGCTGAAAAAGAATCATTTTCTTTGAAGGTTTTATCCTCCTGCTTTACAACCCCCCACCCCCGGGGGGGCATGAGTTTGCACCCTGAAGTTCTTTCAAAAGTTAATACATGATGGAAAATAAACTCTTCTGCAGCCTTATATTTCTGTTTAATTTTTTGTAGCTAACTGACTCAAGGTTCAGATTGATATATTGATAAATTAATATTTGTCTTTATTCCCTCCTTGTATCCGATCTTTACTTTCATCACGTTATTTGTTGTCTTTTCCTCCTCTGATGAGTTATTTTAATGTTTTATCCTCTAAAAATCCAAAAAGAATCACAAACAAGTTGAAGAACTGAGTAAAATAGGATCAATTATGCATTTTAGTTTGAGGTTTATTCTTTGTTCTTTGTTGTGTTTAGTTTGTTCTGTCTTTTGCTTCTCCTGGTTTCATTCAGTTTCACACACCTGCTCTTCATCTACTCATCAGCTCACCTGTTTCTCATTCAGTAATCATTTGTCCCAGTATTTATACTTGCTTTTGGTTGTGCTGATTTATTCTTCTTCAGTTCCATGTGTAACAAAGGTTGCAGTCATAAAATAATTGTCTTTACATTAATGCTACTGTGTACATGTTTTTTCACTATTTCCAACAGAAATTGCGCCGTGATGGACAGGTGAACTGTTCGGGTGTGACCCCGCCTCTCACCCACTGGAGAAAGACACCAACTCCTTATGACCCTGAATGGGTGAAGAAAAATGACTGACTTTTATAATTCCTGATATTTCATTTGTTCTGTTTTTTTTTTGGCCTTCTTTTGATTACAGCCCAGTCTTTGTGAAATTTTTGAAAAATTCCTTTTTTTTGTTCTGTCTAATCCCTGACAGACAGACTAGAAGACTGAACTTTGAGCTGAAACGTTAGAATTTATCAAATATCTCATTGAAAGTTCACAAATATCATCTGTTTTTTGTTTAACAGCACATAAATATTAATAATGCAGCAGTGAACTGACCTCATTGTTGCTTCAGAACCTTCTTTTGAAGTTTTCCGAGAATACAAAGGAGGCTGTCATTTCTTACCAACGATTGAAAACCATAAAACGTTTGCTGTGAGTCAGATTCGAAGTCTGAGAGTTTTGATTGTCACTGAGCTAATCACAGAGCAGAACTCCTGGTTTTCTTCTTCCCTCTGCTGCCTTCCTGTGAGTCTTATTCTTTATCTCAGTAATGATTTTTCTGACTCTTCTAGCTGCCGGGATTTTGAATACAGATTGCATTGCACAACAACATAAAAAGAGCATGCGCTCAATGCAAAACTGACTTGTCAGGTCTTCACCAATTTCCACCTCAGTGCTTCTGTTATCTTGCCTTGCATATCGTGGTGTATTTCTCTTCTTTTGTCTCGGCAGCTCTTTGGTTTTCTCCTTTTGCCTTAGTCTCCAGTGTATGCTCCCTCTCCACTCCCTATACTTTTCACCACATTTCACAATGTAAAAAGTCACTCAGAGTTTTCCTTCTAGGGATTTGGTGGACAGGAAGTCCATATTTAATGAAGTGACTCTCTTGTTAAAATGCTTTTAGGTGCTCCTGTGCAGGGCTTCGGGCTTGAAAGAAATGAAAGAGGTGGGGGCTGATGCTTTTATTTATTCATTTGGCGGCTCAGTGCCTCTTTCTTGCTCTGGTTCTGAGGAGAAGGGAGAGGATTAAAGAAAGAACACACACAACACACACACAAAAACCTTCCCTCTCTGGCCATGTTCCTTCCCTTGGGGGACACCCCTGCGTCAGTCCACATTAACATCCATAGAAGCATGGTGCTCTGAGGGGGACGAGCCTCTGTCCCATTGAGTCACTCAAAAACGAACAAGAAGCTCATGCACAGCCACGTGCACAAATGCGCACAATGTAAGCTTGCACAGAAATACTCACAGAGTGGCAACAAGGACAATTTTAAGTCAATATTGCTGTGAATCGTCTCCCTGCTGCAGTCTCCACCTTGAGTATCACTCAAGTTCACTTAAGTCTGTCTGCTACATTCAAATTGGGCTTGTTTCCAGAAAATCCCCCAATATTTGAGTTAGATAAAAAGGAGCTGTCTGCAACACGATCAGAAGGTGTTCATAAAGAAGTCTGAAGGAGGTTTTTCAGACTGCAAAAAAAAAAAAAAAAAACAGACAGAAATCAGAGGAGAAGAGAAAGTTTCTGGGAGTTAGGTCTGAGACGTCACTTTGTGCTGATTCCTCTCTGTGTGAAGTTTTGCGCTGTCTGCTCCCTCGTTATCTCCTTCACTTGCAGAATAGGAAGAGAGCTGAGACCCGAGTTGGATGACAGAGGCATATCATTAGCTGAGTGTTTCTAAAAGAAAGCACAGACTCCATCAAATAACATTCATTCCCACACACTGGTTTCATACTCACACACTGCAACACACCGTGGTAAAATGTGCCCTCGTTTGTCGAAGACGTGCATATTTTGGAGGGTCAGTCAGTCTGATAGATGTTCCTTTAACATTTTCCTCTCAAAATGTTCAGAAGTGAAATTCAAAGATGCCTGTCGAGTTAATGTTTGTGTGGTTAAACAACATTAAAGGACTTCATTGTGCGCTGTCAGGCAGAAATATGCAGATGGTTTCTAATTCACTGTGTTGACCTAGATTTCTGAATCAAACACACACACACACACGCACACAAGCAAGAGATGAAAATTTTGGGAAAAAAGAGACAAGAACGTATCGCTTATGTCTCACCAACATGACGATTTTTGAAGATTCTTTTTTAACTTAATCCGACGCCTGATGCATATCTATAACATCCCTTCTCTCATTACCGAACTGAACTAAACCGAAACAGAAGGATGCACATTTATTTTACAAACTAGCTCACTTTGCTCAATATTTTAAATGGATTCTGACAATTTATATAAACACATTATCATCCTGATAACTGTTTCTCGTTCATATTGTCCCACTATGCATGAATCTTTCTCCTTCAGATGTTTGATTCAATGTTCAGGCAGAGTAGGAAACACATATTTAATCTTCATCCTGTTAAGAGTCAGTATCAAGGAATAATCCCAGTTATAGACGTTAAGAGTCCAGTTTAGATTAAAGGTGTTTGTTTTGTCTTCAGGTGTAAGATCCAGAAGGTGGAGAGTGGGCGGGGCAAGGTGAGTCCTAGAACTATGTGTGAGAGCAGTATGGGGATCATACAGAGAGTCTGATTTGACAACAAAAGCATTCAACCAGCTTCACAAGAGGTGCTGCACAGAGAACGGAAACACATAAGTCTAGAACAGTTAGCCAAGTATCACCATAGTGACAACAACAATCTGGCACAAGTGTTGCTTCAGTGCAACAGAGAAGTGTGATTGCTTATGAGCTGCAGGTGCAGCTGGTTGAGACTCAGATGAGGGTGCAGCAACTACAGAAGCCCACAGAAGACATAAAGGAAAGGGTAGAAAGAGCTGACACTGTTTTAACACTTTCCATCAGATTCTCCTGTTTTCTCTCAACCAGATGCTGATTCCCAGCCAGTCTGTAAACATTCTGCACCGGATGTGACATGCATGTTCTAATTCAGACGATTTAAACAACAATTATGTGTCTGAACTGGAGACAAAAAAAAAAAATGGAAACAGAGAAGCAGAGAATTAACATGCAATGGTCGGCAAAGAGACAGACGGCCTGGTAGAGAGCACCAGATGCTGCGTGGGAGGGTTATTTAATTGATGATATCACACTTCTCTTTCCCTCCTTCACTTCCTCTTGTTCTCCCTGTTTCTTCCTCTGTAGATTTACAAACACTATATTTGCCCTGTCACCTTTTCATCCCTCTCATCCAATCTTTGAGAGATTTACGTCTTTCAGTTTGAGTGAAGCCTAACGATTTAAAACCAAGCGAGTTGCTTCTATCATAGCAACGACATGATGCAGCACAGATGCCTCATCTGAAATTATAAAAGATTAGCTAACTGTGGGCTTCACTGCAAACTTATGTAACAGAAAATTTACAGATGAGGCAAATAACATGTAAATTACATGTTTTTGTTGTTTTTTCCCCATGAATTCATTAGGAAATGTGTAACAACATCAATTTGGCTGATAGTTTTGAGAGTGGCCTCTCTTCACCTCTTGTCGTTCCACATGCAGGTATCAACTGTTCCACATGCCTCCTGCTAAACCTGAAAAGCCCCAGAAAATGAGTCTCATTAATTAGCTTCTCATTTGTAAATGCAAATGAGCTTAATTAAAAAATAGACTCTCCTTTTGCAGGCTTCAGAGGGAGACAGTGAAGCCTAATCAGGAGGTTTGTTCAGCTGTGGCACTAATGAGACATATTTGGTCTAACGAGGGAGCGATGCCCTAATTTGTTTATGCTAATGATATGAATCAGCGCTTGTCCTTTTGGTGTATCTGGGAACAGATCAGTCACACACACATGCCTGTGTATGTTGTACCTTCAGGAATTTGTACAGCATTGGCAAGATGGTCCTGTGGTGTTACGGGATTGTTTCAGAAGGTTAATTGGCTTAATTAGCCTAATAGAGATCACTGGGACAATAACTCAATGTTAAAATATATGTGCATTTCCATTGAACATTCAGTTTAAATATTGTAGACAAAGGGTAAAAGGTTAACTCACCTGGTATTTTTACTATTAATGTTCATGAAAATGTAAACAAAGATGACCTTTAGATCAAACATTATGTCTTGAACTTAGCAGCTAACAAAGCAACACAAACTAATACACGTTAGCGCCAGAATAATACAGACGGATCCCGGGTTTATCCTGAAAACACTGGTACACCATAAAAAAAAGAGTAAAAGTTCCACTTTAAACTAAATGTTTCAAAATATTGTTTTGTTTTTGTATTTTATTGATTTATTGTTTTAATCTTTTGGGTCAGGCACTGAATCAATTGGCAGCTCATTATTATTAAAAGAATGGAGGGGAAAAGTGTGAATGTTGCTGTTTTTATTTATTTAGACGTCCTTGTACACTGGATGAAAACTCTGCTGCAGAGCCACATAATGAGGGGTCTTTGCAGGGTCTTGCAGAGCTCCTTGTTAATCTGATAGGTCCACAGTTGTTTTGAGCATGCACTAAACTTCAAGAATGAGGTCATGCTGATTTATAAATTTTGATGACAGTGTATCAGGGTCCTGGGTGAAGCATGATGGCAGGTGTGACTGTAGATCCACGACATGGGGTTGTGCACTCCGGCATGGCTTAGCATGTCAAAAGCCTGGATGCAAAGATCAGCAGCTGTCTTGAATTATATTCTGTCTCAATGTAAATAATTGAGTTCAGATTGTCGGACTTTATAATCCTTCATAACTCCCAATATGCTTCTAGCCACAGCAGCTTCTATAAGATCATTGCAGATTTCTGTCCTTTTGTTATTATCATGAGATGATGAGACAAGAATCCAAAATGAAACTTCGTCTATAAAACAAAATGTTTGCAATTTGGAGTACAGTAAGAACACGTAGAACTAAAGGGAACTAGATCTGACAACGATACATGCAAAGCAAGGAGGAAGACGTGATTTCTGAACTAGGAAGCAGCTGAGCTGGTTAACTGAGTAAACACAGGTGTGATAAGTTGAGTGATGGGGAAATAATGACAGATGTCACAAGCAACCAATGAACTAAAAAATACAAAAAAAAACTTGAGGTAAAAAGGAACTGGATACATGTTGAACCACCACGTTTTCACAGAACAGTAATGTTAGTGTTATCATGTACTTCACGAGGATCTAATCAGACTGTAAAATGCAATAATCGAGTTGCTTTCACAGTAAAACAGCCTCATACTGATACATCAGCAGGGTGGATGTAGTTCTCGCGTCTCCCTTTAACTCATCCATGTACATTTAAATGACTGAAATTCATTCCTGATTAATTGAATTAACTATGAGAGAGAATCAATAAACAAGTTAAATACTTCAGTTTTCACAGTAGTGTTTATGTTGTCTTGACATTTTGTGTTGACGTGCTTGAATTTTCAAATTTGGAGGTTTGTTGAATGATAATCTATCATATACAGTATGTATGGCAGCAACTTATATATTTACTATGAGTGATTCATATTTATATATGATATAATATATATTTGACAAAGAATATGTTTTGCTCCACGTAGCTCATAAAGTCAGTAATCATCATAAATAAAAACCTTTGCCTTTTTATTCATTTAATTTGAATAAAACGCTGACCTTGAAGCAAAATTCTTAAGATTTATTTAATTCTAGTCTTATTGCAAAAAAGAATCCAGAATAACAAAGATCCAAACACTAATGAGAAGAAAAACTCACGCAATAATTACACTTTTTATAAATTAATTTCAAATTTTGAACTGGTTGAACTTATTATTATTTCTGGGAACACAAGACCTGATTTTGCTCCTACTGTACAGACGTGTGTGCGTGTGTGTGTGTGTGTGTGTGTGTGTGTGTGTGTGTGTGTGTGTGGGTTTGTATTTCTGACCTCCTGAGGACCAGTTTCCTGACTTTTACTATCTTTCTGGGGTCCGAGGGTTCTTGTGGGGACCGAAGCCTGGTCCCCATGAGGGGGACTCCCCTTTTTAGGGTTAGGGGTTAGGTTTATAGGTATGGTGTGAATAGAGTTTTAGTTAGTCTTAGGGTTAGATATAGATCAGTAATGGTTAAGGTTAGGAAAAGGGTTTGGGTTAGGTATAACTCTAGTTACTAAAATCAATGGAAGTCAATGGACGGTCCCCATAAAGATACCAAAACACACGTGTGTGTGTGTGTGTGTGTGTGTGTGTGTGTGTGTGTGTGTGTGTGTGTGTGTGTGTGTGTGTGTGTGTGTGTGTGTGTGGGTTTGTATTTCTGACCTCCTGAGGACCAGTTTCCTGACTTTTACTATCTTTCTGGGGTCCGAGGGTTCTTGTGGGGACCGAAGCCTGGTCCCCATGAGGGGGACTCCCCTTTTTAGGGTTAGGGGTTAGGTTTATAGGTATGGTGTGAATAGAGTTTTAGTTAGTCTTAGGGTTAGTTATAGATCAGTAATGGTTAAGGTTAGTAAAAGGGTTTGGGTTAGGTATAAATCTAGTTACTAAAATCAATGGAAGTCAATGGACGGTCCCCATAAGGATAGCACAATATACAGGTGTGTGTGTGTGTGTGTGTGTGTGTGTGTGTGTGTGTGTGTGTGTGTGTGTGTGGTGTGTGTGTGTGTGTGGGTTTGTATTTCTGACCTCCTGGGGACCAGTTTCCTGACTTTTACTATCTTTCTGGGGGCCGAGGGTTCTTGTGGGGACCGAAGCCTGGTCCCCATGAGGGGGACTCCCCTTTTTAGGGTTAGGGGTTAGGTTTATAGGTATGGTGTGAATAGAGTTTTAGTTAGTCTTAGGGTTAGTTATAGATCAGTAATGGTTAAGGTTAGTAAAAGGGTTTGGGTTAGGTATAAATCTAGTTACTAAAATCAATGGAAGTCAATGGACGGTCCCCATAAGGATACCAAAACACACTTGTGTGTGTGTGTGTGTGTGTGTGTGTGTGTGTGTGTGTGTGTGTGTGTGTGTGTGTGTGTGTGTGGGTTTGTATTTCTGACCTCCTGAGGACCAGTTTCCTGACTTTTACTATCTTTCTGGGGTCCGAGGGTTCTTGTGGGGACCGAAGCCTGGTCCCCATGAGGGGGACTCCCCTTTTTAGGGTTAGGGGTTAGGTTTATAGGTATGGTGTGAATAGAGTTTTAGTTAGTCTTAGGGTTAGTTATAGATCAGTAATGGTTAAGGTTAGTAAAAGGGTTTGGGTTAGGTATAAATCTAGTTACTAAAATCAATGGAAGTCAATGGACGGTCCCCATAAGGATACCAAAACACACTTGTGTGTGTGTGTGTGTGTGTGTGTGTGTGTGTGTTAGTGAATGACAGGCCTCCCTCTGCTATTTAGTTCACCGTTGAATGAGTGTGAGGCCGAGTGAAACGGCAGCATCGCTGGCCTTCACTGATAACTATAGATACAAACGGAGCCGGGTGTTTTGTGCTCTTATTCACAACGTATGTTCACGTGCACACACAGAAATTACACACACACACAAGCTAATTATTCCCAAAAAAATGAAGCAAAAATTGGACGGACTGCTTTTAATTGGCCCGACTATCGTCCAACCATAAAGCGAAAACAAGCCCAATCATTCTCTTTCATCTTGTCTCTTGCTGAATTATTGATAACTGGTGAATACTTCAGCAGCAAATGAAATGGGGAAGGAGCACCAGGCTCAGATGTGTTTGAATGCTGTGATAAAATTGGATTATTCACGTGTAATGCATGTTGTGTGGAATCTGGAAGCAGCGTGAGGAGGAGTTTCTCCATGGGGACTGAAGAAAACCTGCATGTGGCTTACAAACCATCTGGTTTCATACAGTTTATCTCTAAGAATAAAGAGAGTGTACAAATAAAATAATATTCATTTTACAATCATTTTTGACCTTTCGTCAGCAACCAAATCACTCCCTATTTATTGTTTTGGTGTTTAATATTTCACACAGAGTATAAAACCTTCTGATTCATGTTTTTATCTTCGTCCTGAAATCCTCATCGATCAGCTGAAAGGCTGATATTTGATACAAATTGGATGTTACTGCAGTTTTACAGTTTTATGTTATGTCCCTCCAAATTTAAAATACAGTTTAAACCCATTAAATAGGACAATTCAGGTCATCTAAGCCCTAAAAGTGAATATGATTCTGCTTTCTGGATTTTTTTTAATACACAGCAATGCAGCTATATGCTTCTGAGAAGATGATCCAGTTTTGGGGGGTGTTTCTTGTATCTCCAGTGTTTTGAGTGGATAATGAGGAAGGGGAAAATCCCTGAATGGTCTTCTGTGCCCTGACAGTGACAAAACATGTTCGACTTAAAACTTCTAGAGGCCAAACAGAGCCCTTGAAATATGGCCCTCATCAATTAATCTCCATTCAATGACACACTGCTTTACTTAGCCAACCATTCAGCCTCCTTTAACTGCTATAATTGTCCCAGTTAATTGCTTTTCAACTCTCTTTGATTACAAGGTCGGATATGAATGGCTGGTGTATGTGGCACAAAGTTGGGTGCTCCTCACCCTTCCCCTTGCTCTTCCTCCTTTTCTATGTCGCTGTGCGTCCTCTTGCTCATCCTCTTTCTCTCTTTTACCCACAAGCCAAGGTATCATCGCTGTCAGAGATTTCCATCAGCCTATTCATCACGGTGACATGCGTGTATAATGATGTCCTCCTTTCCTTTTTATGCACATTGACACGTCCATTTTTAAGATAACGAGTGAACAAAAATGAGACGAGGTTTATAACTTTAAATAACCTGTAAAAATGTAAATAATCCATGAAAAGTGTTGTAAAGGCTGGGTGTACTGCAATGCATATCAAAAATACGGGTATTGCTCAAAATTACAAATTGTAATGTCACCTTGAAGTGGCATTAAAGTGTATCTCTGGAAAGCTGCAGAGAGGTTAAAAAAGGGAAATAAAGGTGTAAGAATACTATATAATAAAACAAGTACTGATCTGTAATTCTCACTGAATTTGATGAGGTCAGTTCAGGAAGCAGAACACATGATTGTGTGTGTGTGTGTGTGTGTGTGTGTTGGTCGGTGTGTTTTTTCCTCTCCCTCCACAGCTCACACGGAGGCGACAGAGTCTCTCTCATTACAGAACAGCATCGTCCTCAGACAAAGACTAGCACACTGACAGCGGCGCATGTTCAATGCTGATAACTAGTTTGGCCTCTCGTGTGAATTAGCATACCCTATAGGTCTTGACACTCACACACACACATGCTTATGCTTGCATTCAGCTCCAAACAGGAAAAAAGAAATTGCATGCAGGATTCATACAAAAAAACCAACAACACACGTTTGTGCATCATCCAAACGTTTGTCTCAAAGAGGCGACAATTTCTGCAATATTTCAAGATATGGAGTCAAAATTTCTGCAACAGTTTTATTTTATTTTTTTTGTTTTGTTTTTTATCCGCAGAAGAGCCACACGAGGTGCGTTTGACATCAAAGACTCAGAGCAGAAACAGAAAACTGCAACACGGTGAAAATGGTCCCGCTGACGCCGAGGGGGGTGCAAACAAGAACACTGTGAATAAGAGATGCAGGGTTATTTCCGCTCCACTTAAATGTAGTTTTCTCCTCATCTGGCCTTCTTTACATTTCACAGCTGACTGGTTAAATGTGGCACTGGGCCTGCAGATGCGTTCAAAGGGGGGGAAATATAATGACTCAGTGAACACACACACACACACACACACACACACACCCTCCCACCAGGCTGACCTTTGCTTGTTTCAGATTATTTTTGACTTGGTGGTTATATTGATTTTTGAAATTCAGGGTAAGATTTTGAAAGTGGGAGCCATTAGTCATACACTTTTCTATGAATACGCATTTGTTTTTGGAGATTATGCTGTGAAAGGAAGGTTATTATCTTTCTCCTGTGTATCAAAAAGACAGACATCCCATTGTTTTATGGTCTTGATCTTTCAAACACATGGAATATTTATTATTTTAGGTAGATGATTTTATTTCTGCTTATTGCACAGTCGCTGTTCAGGTAGGGAGTGAAACATTTTTGGGACGAGTTTAGGGTTGAGGAGCATTAAGGGAAAAGGTAGATGTCAGCTCTCAGACTGAGGATGATGGAGGGGGAGTGTGAGGGAGGAGGACATGCAAGAGGAGGAGCAGAGGAAGAGAAGTGATGAGAGAAAGAATACAGACAGGGAAGCCTAAAATATGCATGTCATCATGCATATGTGGATGACTGATAGATTTATGTGAAAGCATGCCTTGATGGGCACACACAAGGCAGGTCTCTAATTGAGCCCTGCTGCCAATCACAAGAGCTCGTGTGTATGTGTGTGTGGCAGAGGGATTATTGTGTGTGTGTTTATTTGCAGTGTTGCATTCCACCACTGAAGCATAAAACAAACACACATAAGTCTGTCTTTCATCATCTGGGTGAAACTATTCTCTCCATGTTGTAATTAGCTCGGCTGGAAATGGAAAAGAAAAGCGAGATCAAGCAGCAAACCCGACAGATGAGCAGTGTAGAGTGTGAAACCATCACTTTTAGCTATCAATAGCAGTCTGCAGGGATGACCAATATATCATTTATCCTGTTGCTACAAACTCTTCAGAATCGTCTCTCATTTGGGACATTTTTTTTATCATACTTTAGGAAGTCGATATTTAAACCTGCCATAAAGAAATAATTTAAATTTAATGTTGCAGGATTCTTTGCTGAATATTTAGATTTTTTTTGTACCAGAGTTGCTTCTGAAACATGTATGTTACTTCAGTTTGTCATGGGAGAACTACTTTACTGTTCAACTGATGTCAAATTAAAAGCATTTTAAAGAGTTATCGTGAATTTTCATTGTATTATATTCTGCATGAGGGTTGCACTGTGACGTATGTCACTGGACTGCGACTGTTTGAGACATTAAATTGGAAGAAAACGTTTTCCGTTTCAATCCTACTGGGTTAGTTCTTGCTATCGTTTTGAGAACTGTGTGTGACAACTATGAAAAAAACTGTGACACTAGTGTGAATGCTTCAAATATTTTGGTTGCATTTTAGTCATAAATCAGGTTAATTAGGTTTTAACTTAATTATACTTATTTCAGTTGGAATTTTGTTGCACTCAGAATATCTGATTTAACTCAGTCTTTTCCCGTTTCTAGTACTTTCATTGAATCTCAGATGGGTTCGAGATGCCTGCGATGAATCTATGACTGTTTTGAGAAAAAATTGTATTGTGAATTTTTTTAACTTGCCCAAAATTCCAGGGACACAAAAGTGTTGGAATTTTTGCAAATGTTTTGGGACATTTTGGAAACTCCCTGTTTTCAGTTTGTCACTAACAGTCACAGTTCAGTGGCTTTAACAGGCTTTAACCCTGGTTGAACACCTAGTCTGGGCCTGGTGTGGGTTTTCTCCAGGTGCAACAGTTTCCTTCCACAGTCTGATTCTAATGAGGCTCTGGGTGTGAGTGTGTGTGCTTGTTTGGGACCCTGTGATGGACTGGTGACCTGTTCAGGGTCTAACTCAGCCTCTGGCCTAATGACAGCTGGAGATAAATTCCACACAACATCAAGTGGATTAAGAAAATAGATGGATAGTTGGATGTATGAGTGTTCACTAAAGTTAACAGGAAGTCAATAAACAACAAAAAAAAAGATCCTGCACTTTCCTCCAATGCAGGTCCAAAGTCACCACAGAGGAATAATATCACTGGCTGCCATATAACCATCATCTTTTATTACCATCTTTTCCTTTTCTTCCTTTCTCTCATGAATAAACATCTCTTACACTCACGCCGTGCGGGCATGAAATGGCCACACAGCCCCTGGCACACGCGGGAGTAATGCTGCAATCATTATTCCACTGCAGTGGTCCCACACAGGCATATTTTACCAATCATGTCTCTCTCTCCCCTGGCTTTTGTTTGGATGACTTAAACAAATGATGTGGCAGTAAGGAGGGCCCGGGAAGCAACGCTTTGCCGCCACCCCCATCCGCCTGTTAACACGGCAACCGTTGACACAGACACAGCAACATTTGCATGAGAGCACGCTTGAGTGGAACTGGCAATTCCAACTGGGGTCCACAGATTTTTCCCTCTCTTTCTGCGGAGGGTGGGACCAAGTGTGGACGAGGGGGGGGTGTAAATAGAGGGGTGGTGGGTTATTTTTAGTTCTCCCGCACCTCTCCTTCCTTTCATCCTGTTTCCCAACTCTTCTGCTCACTGTGGCTGCCAGCTCGTCTTTTCTCTGGGGTTTAGCGTTAAATAGGAGGGAATGAAAGATGCACACATGCCATGAGACTGACTTGGCTTTCAGCAATTGAGATGGAGGAAGTCTGTTTGGCAGAGCTCTTAAACACATGCAGGACAATGGTGGCATCTAGGAAGAGCCCGTGACATAGACCTGATAATGAAAAGCCAAACATAAAAGTATTCTACTAGGACAAAAAAGAAGAAATGGTTGCTTTTAAACTGGATAGATTACACCAGTAAGCATTCTGGTGAATTTCAGCAGCAGTTTTGGAGCATTTTAAATTAACAACACTGCAAAAGGAAATGTAGTATAAACTGACAATTTGAAGAGGAGGGATAACAGTTACTGTTTGAAACATTTAACAAGAACAGTGTCGCTGATGAAGGTGTGAAAACAAAGGACGATTATGCTGATTATCTCCGTTTTTGCCTCTTTTTTTTTTTTTGTTATTTTTCTTGATGTGAACATCTTTAAATAGATTGAAAAGGGCGCTGCATTTCGAGAAATTAATCAAGCTGATCAAGAAGCTGCGGTTCTGTTTTTTTATATCCGTGTCTCTTGCCAAGGTTCTCCTGTCTGCTTCTCTTACATTCACCTTATTGTGCATTTCTTTAGACACAACGTATCAGCTTGACTGAAACATCTAAAAGATCCGCTTGTGTGCTGCTCAGTTTAAGAGAAAGTTGTATCTGAATTCCACAACATCAACCTTGTTTGACTTTCAGCCCTCTCACAACGAGGAGGAAGCTCACAGGAATACCAAATCTTTGAAAAAGCCGCCATCTTCAAATTAAATGAATAAAACGCTTCTGCGCTGAGAGTTTGAGTCGATGTGTGTTTTAAAGCATGTGTTCACCAGCAGCAGTGAGGCTGCTGAGTCCTCAGGGTGGGTGTGGCACACCAGCGTTCAAAGGTTGTCTCCATGGTGATAGATGTGGGTCATCTCCATGACGATGGATTGGAGTCGATGTTGGCCGCCAAGGTCGTGGACCAAGGACAAGACGTGAGTGATTGCAGCCACCCAGACAGGAAATCGAAGAGAAGCACTCCGAAGGGGGGGGGGGTTGAGGGAAAAGGTGCAATTTCACAAGCCAAATTACTTCTGGGATGGAGAAGAGAAAAATATCACAGCAATAACAGCACCAAGGGATGTGAGGATGGAAGGAGTGGGAGGAGGCAAGAGGCAGCAGGAAGGAGGAGGGAGGTCCTAAACAAAAGCTCAATTATCAAAGTCATCAAATGTGAATGCTGAGATAAGCAGATAGACTGACACCCTATTACCCTGAGCATACTAACTTCCCTGAAAGGGATTTTCACAAGTATTTGTAAGAGTTTGGCTGTGATTTTTCATGTGCTTCATCAAGCCTGTTTTATTCCAGAGAACGACTCTGACTGTGACTAGAAAATATTGATTGGATTGTGCAATGTTTTCCACTGCAGTCCCACTGATTTATTTATTTTTTCTCTTTGCTTTCTTCAGTCCTCCTCTGCTCTCGGGTGATTCTACAACAGCGGTGCGTGTGGAACGACAGCGTGTTGGTAATTTGTTAATGAGAACAGACAGACTGAATAAATGACAACAATAACTGAAAATTTCTGCCTTGTTCTCAGGGTTTCCCCTCGTGCACTTGTAGACCACACTCTTTATTTTATGTATGTGCACACAGAGTCTATATTAGTACACACTTATGTACGTGGACTTAATGATGCAAACCAGAGTGCAAAGTCCACAGTGCCACTGTGCTCATTGCCTCATTGCACCTAAACGAGCCCCTTTTGTCTCCCACCAATTAACACTGTTATTAAAACTGGTCATGCTTCTGTTTGCACTGAGTCTGTTAATTTAAGGAAGCAGCTCATAAACAGACATATACATACACAGTATGTGCCATAGCAAATGTGTATATGGGTCAGATCCATCGTGCAGACTCGTTTGAACTGTTTTACAGAGTTAAATCCTCGGGGCCTTTCAGTTTGTTCAGGAGTGAGACAGATACCGATGGAGTTGGGAAACGAGAGCAGCAACTTTTAGCATACGTATGTGTAAACCGCTGCTGAGTCGTTAGCAGAACAAGGGGATTCACCTCCAGATAATCTCTCACTAATCAGCTAATCCTTCATCCCTCAGGTGAAGAGACGGGAACGGAGCGCTTGACGAAAACAGCACAAACAACACAAAAACAAAACTCAAACACGTTTTGTTTATTAGAGAAAATGAAACGAGTCAAATAGATGAGAGCTGTACCCAGTCTGGTAGCTCCATGTCCCTCAACATACACATAAACATTTCACACACAGAAGTACACCCTCTTCTCCTGTTTCCATGGCAACTGCCTGTAGAGCTGTGAATATATGAGGCAGCAGGCGGCAGGCGAAATCACTGGAGTGAGAGGCACAGCGGTCTGTCACCTCAGCCTCCTCTGAGAAACAACACCTCATACTGTACTACTGTATTCTGTTCCTGCTGCTGCAAATATCAGTCAAATCGCACAGAATTTGTGTCAACACGCGCTGACATCCAGCGTGATGTTTCCTGCTCTGTCGATGAGAGCAGCCGAGGCTACGACACCGCGTGTTTGTGTGATCTTCTTATTAAAACATGATCATGAGCCGCTACCCAAACGCAGCACCTTCCCCCTCCTTTCATGCCTCTCCTGTCGGAGGTGACGGCTGCCGCTGCTGCCGGTGGCGGCTGACCTGTCCTTGGGTTCAGTAAAGGATTACAGCAGTGCACACCATGTGACCCTAATTCTCCCCCTCCTGTCTCCCTCTTCTGGTCCTAGCCAATCAGGGTGAGGGATGAGCGGCTCTAGTATGTCGTGCATATTTGTGTGTCCTTACATGGAGGGCGCCATGTTTGTCAAGAGAGTTTGTCTCTTATTCGAATGGACGGATTAAGTGAGATAAGAGGGGTTTGTGTGTGTGTGTGTGTGTGTGTGTATGTGTGTGTGTGTGTGTGTGTGTGTGTGTGCATGCTTGTGTTTTTAAAGAGTGGGGGGGCATTATGAATCAAAAGCAGCAGGAGCAGGATTCACCCTGGCACGCGTCACACAATCAGACGGCCTCATTCATCCCCAGCAACCCCCAAATCCTTCTACTCAATCCCCCTCACCCACAAGCAGACCTCAACCCCGACACAGCCTCCACCATCAGCAGGCTCAGCTGGTGGCTCAGCGAGGAGGAGGGGTGAGCTAAAACATGGGGGGCAGGGGTGCACAAGCCCATCCTATCATTGAATCATTTCCCAAAAATTGAGGAGAAGAAGAAGAAAGAGGGACAGTCGGTAAATGTGACAGTGTGTTTATGTGCAGTGGGGGTAGAGGTTAGAGTGTGTGTGTGTGTGTTGGTGGGGTGTCCATTAGATATGGGGATCAGGCCGAATCAGCAGCAGTTTAAACATGAGCATTACATCAGGAGGAGACGTCTGGCAGTTGCCGTGCGCTTGCACCCGCCTGATAAGGCCTGCAAAGCTTTGTGTGAGCGAGCACCTCAGCAAGCGAGCAAGTGCATGTGTGCTTCTTTGTGTCTGCGGCGCAGCAGACGTAACAGACGCAGCACCTAGGCCTCATAAGACACCCGCTGTTGTTGGTGACCTCTGACCTTAACTAAACCTCGACCCTGGCAGAAGGCAAGTGATTTGTCCGACACAGGCAGACGTCTCCATACGCTCCAACCTCCAAGTCCCGACCCAGAACTCTATCTGAAGCAAAACACAACCCACCCCGATGACACGTGCACACAAGTTC
>SSNP01000007.1:2459895-2474540 GCA_006937955.1 Pachypanchax playfairii | reverse complement strand
AAAAACAAATTATCATATACAAAGCTGTTATTCTACACACAGATTTAACCTTCTTCTGTGTTTTATATTTGTTCATGGAGTTAATTTTTTGTGCCCCTTTGGCTGAAAAGTGTTTTAGTAACAAATTGTGCGCTTTGCCTTTTAACAGCACATTGTTTCTGGATACGTTTCCATCTGAGTCATGTGAAGTAAATGTCTGTCCCCCGAACTGTGTAACAGATGGTGCATGTGTGTGTGTGTGTTTGTGTTCTTTACAAAGTCTGGCAGAAGCACCTTGTCCCTCTGTGGTGCATCATGCCAACTCCTTTCGGCACCTTCCAATCTGACCTGTTCTTTGCTTTCGTTTTCTGACTTTTATCAGCCTTTTCTTTTTTTGTCCTTTCCTAAAGCAACACAGAACTAAATTAGGTGTATTTTTGTTCCTTCATGCTACTTTCTTCTGACAGTTAGACTCAGGTTTCATAGCAAACTGTGAAAAACAGACTCCTGCAAAATTACAATTATTAACAGCAACTTCCTAATACATTTGACCCCCAAAAGTGATGTGAAATATGAGTATGTTCAGCAAACAAAACAAACAAAACAACAACAATGTCTCTGCTCAATTTGTCTCACATTCTTTGTCAAAATGCACAAAGATTAATGGTAGAAATATGTGCACAAAGTTCAATAACAAAGAAATCCTGATCATATGTCTGTCAAAAATCAGCAGTTTAGAACATCATGACAGAAATTACTTTATAGGGAAAAAAAAGCTTTTCCAAATGTATCAGATATTTAATTTAATATCAATTTTTTTAAACATATATAATTATAACCATCGTTGTCATCATTTTTTATTCAGTTTAACGGGGCTGAAATGTGCTCTACCAGCTTATTGACTATAAAAATCAAACAGTTGAAAAGTGACGACAGCAATGGAGAAAAAAACCTCTTGAACTGCGGCACGTCACATCCAGATCTGCTCCATGTGTCTTTAAAAGATGCCAAAACTCATTATAACAGGGATCTGTTTTATAATTTGTCCATTATATGTAATAATTGTTCAAGTTGGATTTGTGAAAAAATTACACAACAGGAATTTTTAAGATATTCTTCAAAGAATCATGAACAGAACCAAAAACTAAAAAGAAAACTTGACAGATAAATGAATTAGAAGGATGGATGGTCAGATGATAGACAGGCATGTTCACTGAATTTACTGGGAAAAAAAAGAAAAAATAAACTGAAGTTTATAAGAGAGATTTTGTTCCTGTGAAAATGCCAGTTAAATCTGCGACAACTGTTTGGAATTTATTTATTTATGTTGTTTCACTTTTCATAAAATCCAAAAATGTACTTTTCTAGATGACTAACTAAAGAGTAACAGAATTCTTTCTGCAGCATTGTGGTACTAACAAGCGCTGACTCCAAACATCCGCTCAAATTTGACAAGTGCCATTAGTGTTGTGTAAATACTTTCAATAATTTCATCTCTAACATTAAAGTATTAGCATTTGATGTGACACTGTTTCTGTCTGTCAAGCGAAACACTGTGGAGGTTTGATGTGGGAGGCAGGACTTGACACTGATCAATAGAGGCTGGGCGTGATTAGCAGATTATTATTTGTAAATTTCCTCCACAGCTTCCTCCCTCACTTGTTTGCGTGCAGACTCTTGTCTGAGACTCCCTTGCTGCAGCAGCAGCAGCTGGGGGTGGGATCAGTGGGGTGGGTGACAGGGCAGCATCGGCGCTCAGACAGACACGACCTCTCCTGGGCCGACGCTACCGACGCTGCCTGCTTTCAGAGACACACGCAGATGAGTCCTGTCTGCACCCCTCGAGTGTTAAAGCCATGAAATGTGTGCATTTATTTTTAGACTCAGCAGATTTTCTGTTGAGTGTATAAATGATATCTTTTAATTTAAAAATTCTTTTTACTAACTGTTTAAATCTAAAACCGTGTCTTCCAGCTTTGTTCCCTCCCTAAATGTGTATCAGCAGATCAACTTCAGGCCTCTATTCCATCTTCATATCAACATAATGTGTGTGTACCAAACTTTTTCCTAACATTAATAGCTCCAACGCAGATCCCTCAGTCAGGATTATTTTCACTTAAAAAGAAGTCTGCTCGTGAAGATCATTAACCTCTGGAGTTATGTTCCAGAGAATGAGAGGTGGAGCTGAAGGTGAGGTGAGACGAGGCAGCGGCAGCAGTGAATGGCAGAGATCCGAGGACAGTAAGGGTCACCGAGTGGAAATAAATGATAGATTCAATGCCTCGGGGTCCTGGCATTGTCTCATTTTAATGACACTACGATGGAAAAAACAAGCAGCAATGAGCGACACCATCATTAACCTCTGCCTGGGCTATAAATCAACAACAGTTCATGCAAAATAGGCCAATTCCCCTCAATCTACTGTTAAAGGCCCTTGATTGGACCAAACTATTGTAAATCACAAGGAGAGGAAGAAACACAAATGGGCACTCACAAAACAGACACTTTTATTAGGAGAGTTTTACAGGGGTCATATAAACAGAATCAAATTTTTACTCTGGGGATTGTTACATTTGCTTCATCATGCCTGCTTGTTACAGATAATGTTTGATTCTGTTTGGGAGAACAAAGGAACTGACATTTGTTTGCAGCCAAAGTACATGAGCTGAGAATAAAATTGCAATAAATATGGAATATTTTATCCAGTTTTAGAATACTTTTTGCACAGCGCAGCTCCGTGCATTGATTTAATGTGACCATTAAAGCAAAATGCAAATAAAAACCTGACTGCAGCAGAAACCAAAAATAACCCATAATCCAATACCCCAATTTACCACACAGATTATTAGTTTTTCATCATATCTGTCATTTCTCTGTTTGCATTTCCTAAATATCTTCTCTGGAATTTAAATCGAACTGGGTGAACTGTGTTATAGTGATTTTGTGGCATGAGGAACGGACGTGTCCCTGTCGTCCTCTGCAGGAGAGACTACATGTCGCACATCATTCGGAAAGGTAACACATACGGCAGTATGTCTGTGCCATCTGTCACACACAGTGTCACACATCAACACACACAAAGAAGAACCCGGCAGCCGAGAACGCAGCAAGACCAGAGTGAACCATTGTCCTTCAGGCTTGGGGGTGAATTTAGGTCTCCTAATCATCGATGTAGTGACACGGGCTGGTTAATGGTCGTATAGTTCTTCACACATGCGCAGCAAGGAGTCCAGACTGTAAATTGGTTTATGCTCAGTATAATATTTACCAGTAAAAATTTAAACTATGCTGAATCAGATGAAAACTGATTAAATTTGCTGCCTGACTGGAACAAAAATACTTTAAAAAAATGTTCCCATAATATGATGCCAGATTAAGGCCATAAAGTCTTTTATTTGGAAAAAATATTTGAAAGCGTGCAGGTTGACAATTAAACATTTTTATTTTGGATTTTATGTTATTTTTAATTCAAAAATAAAGAGAAATAGACCTGAAGGTTCTTTCAATTTGAGTATATGTGCAATTTTTTTTTTTTACACGCTTTAATAAAGTTGTCTTTTTTTTTATCTAAATTCTTAAAGCTACAGTCTGTAAGAATTAGACCTTGTTGTCAAATTCAAGTCCTGCAGTTCATGTAGAAAAAATAAAAGCCTGCCATCGGCCACTCACCCCCTCCCATCCCACATTTTTCTGTTGAGTTGCCAGTTCTGATGTTGATTCTCATTTTGTTTCTCCTGTATTTGTTCAGCATTGAGTTTTCCTAAGTGTGTTTGAACGCCCCATCACGTGCAGCTCGGCTGCTCAGTTGGAAGGATGTGGTGGTTTCTTACTTTTTGCTGCTGGTCTTTGTAGAATTACAGCTGCTTGTGTTGAAGACTTGGCAGCCCTGCAGACTCACATGTGATTCATTATGGAACCAGGAAGTCTAAATGTGTAAATAATGATTCCAGTCCAGGCTAGCTTTTTTAAAATGACAGAAACTAGCGACCACTCAGCTAGCTGAGACTGAGATCTGTTACAATGGGACTTTATTTTCAACATCGATGGGACATTAGACTGTTGTGTGAGTATTTCACTGTACAATTCTTAAATACTGAACATTTAATAATTGACAGTTATTTTTTTTGTCATGGTCAGATTTTATGTGTTCAGATGGAGTTTTTTGTTTGTAAACTTTTTTCATTATAATGTTTTTTTCATCTGTAGTTTCAAACTTTCACCCCTGATCTGGTTTGGGGGCGGAGCTTTGGATGTGGGTGTGGACACATGGCTGATACCTTTCTACAAAGGTCTGAAGGGTGTTTCTCTTTTATGTTGCAATCAGGACATGAGCTAATTCTGATGGTTTCTTTGAATCATTGGGTGTTTCTCCATGTCAAGGCACCTCATCTACCAAGCCTTGTCTCACGAGGACACTGGAACAGACTTAACTCACATGACCGCGGCTGCCCGCTTATGCGCACTGTTATGTTCAGCTCATCGTAGTAGCATTGTATTAGCGTAGCGTAATAACATTCCTTCAGCCATGGAACTGGAAATGTTAATAAAAATAAAATAAATGTGTAAGCGAAACAGTACCTTCTAACCCCTGAAGCTGCAACTACTGAGCAACTGACCAACTAACTAACTGTATAACTGCTTTGGATCTAAAAAAACATTTTAAATATAAGTCCGATAGCAACAATTAGTTAACTTACATTTAAACTGGTAATTTTCCTTAGAAGTAGCTGCTGCCGGCTCCTGACCCGCCATCTTTTTGAAAATACCGCAATGTATTCTGGGAAATTTTTGACTGAGGGAAGGCATCAAGGCACATCCTATGTATCCTTTGTATGTTAGCTAAATGGCAGACAAACCGAGGATAGACGCCTCGGTAGCACATGAACACTGAAACGCATCTCGATATATCCCCTTACTGTGGCGGGACCAAAGCATCAAGGCGAGTTTCCTTCACATTGAGAAACTCCCATGGTTTCTGCTGTGTTTACGTAACTTCCTGGTAAAATGAAGAGCTGACAGACCTTGTTTATGTACGTTTTTTAAGTCTGTACATACTGGACACAACTTTTTGTGCCAGTCTAAAAAGCTGTTACAAACTGAGCGGTATGCTCAACCAAAATAATCCTGGCTGTGGTTCACCTCAACATGGCTTCTGTAACATGGCTTTTCTGTCACTGTGGCACTAACAATCAGGTTTCTGGTTCTAGTTTCTCTCCATGGTGTATCCCTAAATGTCTCAATGAAGATCCATCTGTGTGATTATAATGTAAGTCATACACCAGGGAGAAGAGCTCCATGGATTTGATGTTTGTTCATTCTGTTGTTTAGTGACTCGGGTGGCGGAAGCACTTGATAGATTTATGAATATAAGTCTGACCGAGTGGTGATGGGGCTCCATTCCACACAAGAGGCCAATAGAAGATGCAATTTTTAGGGTACATCTGCCAAACAAGACCCCCAGAGTAAGAGATCCAGCTTTGCTGCCCTTGATAAGAACAGTTTTAACACTCCTGTTTATTTCTCATCCAGTTTTACACAGAGATTTTTGACAAATGGCCGAGTCTCCAAGATATAAACAAGCCATCGGCAGCTAGATGTGCATTAAATACTGTTTGAATCAATTGTTGTTGTAAACTGTGTTGCAAATATCCTAGACTTGTCTTTGGCCAGAGATAAGAACATACTCCTTACGGTGACTTTGTTCTGTGTTGTTAGGGAAAGTTTTCACGTTAGAAATAAAAGAATTAGAAAACTATGAAAAGATCCTCCAGGCAAAGGAAACTCCAGAACATAGGCAACATACCAACATATGTCTATGTGCTGATCACCCTTTAATATCTGAGCGCTTATATACTGTTTCTACAATGGAAGAGGGCGGGGCATTGTACAGTGAAAGAGGGCGGGGCATTCTTGCTCTGATCATGGTGCATAAAAACTGAGCTGTTAGTCTGATGTTGTTTCGAATCCTGCTGAGCTTCTCAGGAAGTCTGTGTCAATTATCATAAGAGCCTTGGGTTGCTTCCATTCAGTCACTTTTTTAAATGGCCTATGCATGTAACATCTAATGCACTTTCACTTATTGGAAAGCAACATTTTAGCGTGTTGATTTTCGTACACCTGGAACTCGTTTGTTTTTATACATGTTCCTCAGGTAATGTGCTGCTTTGTGTTTGTGTCTGTATGATTAAACGATACCGCCATCAGTTATCATCCATGATGCACTCATGCTCCTGAAGCTGCAATGTTTGGGGAAAGTTTGTAAAAACAAAAAGATAAAACTTCTGAGGCGACATGTGTTAATGTTACAGATAAGCAGCAGTGACATCGTTAAACCAACTTGCTGTAGGAGATGGAGATCAGACACAAGTCTCGTTTCGTTTGAGATAACAGGAGGGTAATTAGCAGGAAGTCAATCAAAACAGAACAGACAGGCTTAGATGTTGTTGTTTATATAAAGTGTTTAGCACACAGTTTAACATGTGTACATTGGTAAAAATGTATTTAACAAAAATATTCAATTCACTGTATCCTGTTCGGAGCTCTGAGAGGACCAGAGACTATCCAAGCTCACAGCAGGCAAGAGCTCGAGGACATTTGGTTGTTTCCAGACCTTTCAACAAATTTTAGAGTAAGTCCAGACTTCTATTTGATTGTAATGTTGTCACATTAGGAAAGCTGTGCAAAGACTGGAGTCTGAAAACCCAAGCAACTCTGTAAAGAACAAGTTATTGTTGATCAAAATAATTCACTGGGGTGAAATTTATACATTTTTGCTGTAAAAAATGATAATTTTGCCTAAAATCAGGTATAAACCAGGTATTTTTTCTGTCATAATAAAAACTATTTAAAACCTGAATGTGTAAATATACTTCATATAACTTAAACACCAAATTAAGTCCTCTATAATCAAAATAACATATTTAAGCCCTGTTTAGGTATGCAGTTTATGTTTTTGATGATTGTGTTTAAGTATTTGACAAGGAAACAATAAGACAGTAGAATGATCCATGTCTGCTCATGTTTCAGCTGCTCAGCTTAATTAGTAAGCCAGGCAGAACTCTCCACAGAGGAGCGAAAGCACCTGAATGCACGTAAAAATAAACTCATAAATAATTGTGTGCATGTGTTTGTCAAAAACCCGCATTAGGAGTGTGCAGAAATGAAACAAGCAGCCCACTGATGGTTTGGCAGAAGCCATTTAGTCCTTCCGTGACAGAAGAGAAGTGAGAACACACCTGACAACAACTTTAGACTGATATAACATCCAATTATGGGAGGTGAGTGTGAGCTTGGTGCTCTGTTTGGCTTCTCCCCAGGATGATCTGTGGGATTACCTGACGGACTTGGGCCTGTTTCCCAGGATGCAGGAAAAGTCTATTAGCAGCTCGTCCCTGGTTCAAGCAGGTGGATAACAACATGCCAGGACAGAATGCCTACCCAGGTTTTAGTTTTCAAGTGTGTGTGTGTGTGTGTCCGTCTATCCAGTATTTCAGATTAGTATGCTTGGGCCATGATGCTACACTGACAGTGGGGCCTCTGAGAGCAGCAGTGCCATGAATTCTTTAGTTTGAGCTTGCGTGTACCCTCACTCTCATCACGCCTGAGAGGACAAGTCTAGTCAACGGGAGACAAGAAGACACACACAAACACACACACCTGATTTAGGTGCTTACAATAATGCTCACCAGCTTACTCTGAGTTAACTGATGTCCCTGTGGTTCACACGCAAACACAGGCTGTACTAACTCATCTCATCAGCTCACGCAACACATTTCCTTCTGAGTCACAGAAGGGGAGCCAAACATACCCATGTATAAAACACACACACACACACACACAAACAAAAAAAATCTGAGGGAATTTTCAATCTCTTCTTCTCCCTTTCTCTCTCCCTCTGCCTGTGGAGAACACTGGCAGGAATCAGGGAGAAGAGCAGGGTTGCTAGGCGACAGGTTGTGGTTGCCATGGTGAATTTAAGTGGAACAGCTGGTCCAATCAGCATAAAGTGTGGGCAGGCGGGTGCAGAGCCAGCGAGGCTCATGCCAACACAGACAGACAGACAGGACAGATAGGCTGCTGAGGCATGCAGGATGGAGAGGAGAATAAAGTAGGCTAATGGGCAAAAAAAAAAGTTAAAAGGACTCTAAAAATGGAGGGATGCAGAAAAAGAAGCTGGAGGTCAGGAAGACAGGAAGAGGCTTAATAAGAAAAAGAAAATCCTTGCTGGTCAGATAAACAGATTTAAACTAAAAGTAGTAGAGAAACACATTAAAGGGGGACAAAAATAGATTGGAAATCTATTTAAGGATGCAGATTTAACAGAGATGGAACAAAGTCAGAAATCCATTTGCTCAAAGATTATTCCTCCCATAAGACCTACAACAAACGGAGCGTCAAATGAATCGCGCAAAATGTGTCTTGTAGGTCTTGAAACAGCAACTTCCCACCTAATGCAGCAGACTTGGTAATCAAAACCATTTGAAGACGCAACACAAACTGTAATGGGAGAAAACAACAATACAGGCACCATTAGAAGCAGCTAATGACAAAGTGGTGATCTGATGCTAATAATGATAATAGGGTGGGGAGGAAATGTGTGGATGTGTGGGATTTGTGATTTATGGTGCGTTTGTTAATAAAATCTCTAATGTGGTTTGGGAGGGTGAGAAGTTTAAGTGTGTTTGGTGTCAAGCGCAAACCTCCGCTGTGAGAGAACAGCATCACACAATGAGGTGAAACTAAATAAAAAAAATCCTGCAGATATGACGGGATTGTTGTTTATATCTTATTTGTGTTACCTCGTCTTTCCTTATTACTGTGGCAACAAGTCCTGAAGGTCTGAGTTACTGTATGTATCAGTGAGACCTGACAGCTGCTCCCTCGAGTCAGTTATTTCTGATTTTGCTTATCTGTTCAGGAAAAGGTCCATTTCCAGGTCCTCACCTGACAGCTCTGCCTCTTGTCTGATACTTTATCAGTTATTGGTTTCACACCCTTATCAGACCTCTGAGACTGAAGCCTGCGCAGACGCACAAACATCGTCACAGTGAAGAGCTGAAGTTTAAGAGTCCGACGCACATAAACACACGCTCTTGCACAGATTTACTGTAGAGCTGGAACCACAGCAGTACCTATTCAATCAGCTGATCACAAAATAACAGATAAACAACAAGTAATCTGCTTTTATTCTGCTTGCTGGACTATTTGTGAAGGGACACACGTGTCTTTTTAAAGGAAGACACACACTTTGAACATTTGAGTTAGAGTGAGTTGAAAAGGGAAAAAAGTTTAATGTAATTTTCATGCATGAAATGAAAGCAGTTATTTAGATAGAGGAGGCTCTATCTCTAATAATAATGTCTTGTTGTCGTCTAACGTTAAATTATAATCCATTATCACAGGGATGCTTGTACAAATTAATAAAAGCAAAGAAACCTGGAAAATCCCCCACATGAGAGAAATGATGGAGGGTAGCGAGACAAACTAAATGATGTTGCAGCTACTGTAATTAGAACATTGTTTTTATCACCAATAATGTGCATTCAAACCTGACAAGTTTAAAACAGTGACAATAAAAATTTGTCAGGACTGTCAACACTGTGACTAGCAAATATTTTAGTTCCTTGTTGTCCAGCTCCTAAGAAATCCACTCACACAAAGCTTTCACTCTGTCACACCTTCCTCTTGTCACTCACACAAAGCATGCTGGGAGACATGGTTTCCAGGGCGACAGAGAGGCACCTTTCCTTGACGACAGTTCAGAATGCGGAGATGGAGGACATTAGCTTGCACCTCAGGTGTGGCAATATTCCCGCTTATAGTTCACTGTGCGAGCCGTGCAGATTCAACAGCGGCCTCTTTGCACGAGAAGAAAAACTGGTTTGACACCAAAATAGAGACAAAAAAAAAAGAACAAACAACATGCCTGTGTTTAAAAAGTAACAATTCCATGATGGAAACTTTGCACGTCTTGGTTTAGAGTTTTGTTTGGATCCGTGAGAGCCTGTTGTGACAGAGGATCTGTTGGGGGAGTTGAAGCAGCTCTCTGGGTATCTCCTCTCAGTGATAAATGAACTAAGCCTCTTCACGCTTAAAGTGTGAATTAAAATTTCACACACACTCCTTCTCAAAAGACCCTCACACTGTCCTAAATATGCAATAACACAGTGCACAATTCCCCTGTAAGTACCAAAATACATCTTCAAAGAAAGCTTCAACCTGCTTAACACATGTCACACTCCACACACACACGCACACAAAAGGATACACTCGAACACACAACATGTGGATCAATGTAATAAATAGGACGACTTCAAGCCTGTGAAATTCATCAGCAGGAGACTGAAGCAGAGATGGGTGTGTCGCGCAAATGAAAATACCGACAGAGGGACGACCCACAGTCACTCACACGTCTCAGATAAACACATTGCAAAGGAAGAAAACGGATGTGTGTTTGCAGGTGTGTGTCTGTGAGAGTGAGCGAGGACAAGATAGAGTGCATAGAGAATTGAGTGCAGTTAGTAGTGTTTCCCCCTCGGCTGAGGCATTAACAAGCCTTTAATGGACCCTCTTAAAAAGCCAACCAGGATCTCCTCCAAAACTAACTGATTTAGAGTGGCCTCGGCCCCCGTGGGCAGTGGCCAAGTCCCCCCACCCGCACCCTCCCTGTCCCTCCCCAGCACGGCACAGCAAACCCCCGGTGGCAGGCGGCACAGACTCACATTGTGTTTGTCTACTGAACCACAAGCAATAGCAGTTTATAACACAATAAAACACCATGAGGAGGCATTAATTGGATATAATAGCCAGGGAATTATTTAGATGATTTAACACCTTTTCTCCAAGAGGAGTGCATAAAAGAAGGGAGAAAAAGGAATAAAGGGAATAAAAGGAAATTAGGAAATGACTCACACACCTTTTCCTACTTCCAATTCAAATGGCAGGCTGATTCAAACCCACACACATACAGATACACGGGGCGGAAATACAGACGTAAAACACACTCACTGAATATTTATTGAAGCTGTGAATCAATTAAATACGTGTTAAATCAAACGCAATGAGTCAAATTTATGATCATGCACAAGAAAAGTTTGCACGTTGATGTGAATGGTTGATAAAATGACAGCGATCACTGTACAAACAACTTTAGCCACCTCACACTGAACTTTCAATAATCCTCATGTTTTGTGTCATTTCATTGAAATCCTCCATCACAGATGCAGCTGATGCTGATGAGACAAGACACCTTGAAGAAGACACGGCCTCTTCATCGCTCATCACTCTCAGTGTCAGTGTTTTATTAACAATATACAGGATCAGAATAATAACCATAACAGAGTCCAGATTCTTGGTGCAAACATGTCCGAGACCTGCCAGCTAACCCTTTTAGCTGTTCGTCCACCTTATCTCTCCCGCCTGCTCTCTGTCTGAGCTGAAAAGGAGCGAGGGCTTTGCACATATGTACATAATTGCCACTTTACTGTCATATCAAATTCATATCAGCGCGGGGTCTTGAGCTGGGAAGAACAATGAGGGCCAGACAAAAGCGAAGCTCTGTGCTCTGAGAGTCGCCCCTGATAACCGCAGCATTGGCCGGTCAATAAAACCAATCATCTCTAATCTTCTTATGGGAGGGCTAAACAGTTCGCCCAGATACTCCACAATACCCACTAAACACACACACACACACCGTGTAGCACACTGTACAGGACATCAACACAATGACTGAATCATAACGCCAACTTTACAGCTGTCAAGTCTTTATGAAATCAGGTGATGTTTGTTTGATTTGTTTAGAAAAATATATATATTTACAGTAACCTGCTCAAAACAAAAAGACTCTCAGTATATTTTCTTTCGAGTTGTGACATGATGGATTGTGGAATAAAACTGCTTCATCCCCAAGACTCAATGATGCTGTTTGTCTGAAAGCAGCAATTTCAAACCCAAATATAAAAGAAACCATTAAATGTCAGCAGGCTTTTACCAACGAGGCACTTCACTTTCTGTGAAGAAGATTCTTTTAATTTCTCAGTATTAAACTTTTTCCAAAAATTTTTTTTTAATAAATACAGGAAAAATATGACTTATGGATACATTTTCTCTAATTTCAGAAACACGTTTCGATCCATCTGCCTCTCAGCGGAGTTACACCGGACTTGAATACAGCTGTATGCAAAAAGCCTTTCTGATGCTCCAACGCCCAAACCTCTACTGGGAACCTCCCAATCTGAAAAAAAAAAAAAAAAGCATAGGGGGGGATGGTGGAGGTCATGGGGTGATGCAGTATGGCTAACGTAGATTAATCATTCCCAATCAAAACATTTTGCAGGACTATGCCAGCTAACTGAAATATATTTAGGACGTGATGCATCATGAAAGCAAAAAAAAATTAAATAAATTATTTTAAGAAAATGTGAGCAACAAAAAATCTGTAAAATTCACAAACAAACAAAGTTTCTGGATTTATTCATCTGAAGTGTTTCATCTGAATTTCCTACAAATTCTTACAGTAATGCATCTTTCTCTCATCTTTCAGAACCTTTAGTTCTGGTTTTTCCCTAACGATGTTCGGCTGAGGTGCGGGTTAATTGCAGGGTTAACCGAGCGTTCAGGAGCAGTTTGCTGTGAACAAGAGACGAAAGCCATGTTTAGTCACAGTGTGTGGAAGGAGGAAAAGGCTCTGCATAAGTTTATTGAATTGTTTCAGGTTTGCATGTTGTGTGTGTGTGTGTGTGTGTGTGTGTGTGTGTGGGTGTGTGTGTGTGTGTGTGTGTGTGTCATCTGCTGGGCATGAATGAGCATCAGCGTGAGCAACGCTTTGAAGGGAGGTTAAAGAATTTGCCTTTGTTTTCATGTGAACGGCTGACATGGATGATTTGTGTAAGACTCACCTCAGCACTGCTGACCTCTCTGTTCTCTACATCAGAAGAATACAAAATAAATACAAATAACGTCTTTGCTGCCACATTGTTGGTTTACTGGAGCTTGATCTGTTTCACAGCGTTTACAGTAGTAATGAATGTTCCTTGTTATTTCGGGAGAACACATTTCTTCCTCCTGTGCAGAAATAAAAAACAGGACCAAGGGGCAGTTGTAGGCTAATAGAAACAAGAATGATTATTTCAAAGACCTGTAACTGCATGAGAACAATGGTGTCCACAAACAAACAATAAAAATATGGCACATTTTCTCCATCAATCACTGTCACCCAGGAAGAAACATTCGAGTGCTGTCAAAATCAGAGTCTTCATGGATCTGTTAATTTAAGAGTTATCAGTTTCTACAGAAACACACACCTTCAGAGGAGATTTAAGATTCAAACAGCCTTTGGAACGTACAATAATTGTGCAGAAACAGACAAGATAATGACTCTTTTCTCCAGGCCGTGTGACAAGCAGATCAATGCAAACAGCTCATGACATTTATCAGATAGAGTCGAGGACCTCTACATTAGCGCTGAAGCTCACCTCGCCAGTGAGGTAGCCGAGGCGTTATTATTGATGTGGCGTTTGCAAAGTGAGAGACAAATGCAATTTATTCATCTACAAAAAACATCCCAAATGAAGAATTGTCAGAGTTCACGAAATGATCATTTGAAAAATTGAACTTTTTAAAAGACGGCAAGTGTGTCTGAGTCACCGTAGACTGTGAGAGATCTCTCATCACATGTGCACGGTATTATCTGTCATTTTGAAAATTAAAAAAAAAAAAGTTTTAAACGCTGGTGTGAGATTGTAAAAAAGCATCATTACTTAGGTCTGATTTGTGATGTGATATTTTTCATAACCTTGAAAACCCAAAGAAGAAGTTACTTAATAACAGAAGAATTTGATCATTATTATTTTGGATTAGTTTTTGATCAGTCTTGAAGAACATTGAGCTGGTTGTTTCAAAATAAATATAACTTTTGGTATAGTGTGTCACCTGAGTAGAGTCTTACCTGTCATATGTGACCAATCACACAACACTGGAGCTGTAAGAAGGTTAGTTTATCCTGAGAGCAGGTGCAACATGCTGTATTTTAAGGATTCATTCTGCTCTGTCAGTGTGTTTACAGTCAACTTGCAGTTGTTTTTAATATTAGCCAGTTTTTGTAGTATCTTTCCATATATTACCATTTCTCCTTGGAGTGGCCCCTTGCATTCAAATCAGCGGCCGGCTGCCTGATCGCAGAGGACAGCTTACTAGGCCCCTTGAATTTTTTTCCAGGAACAATGGATTCCTTTGTTAACGTGTTTCTCTTTCTCTGTGTGGACAATACTAGAGGGTCCTTCTGGCTCTCTGCACTTAAGAAATGTTTGCAAAGTTACACCTCTCTATACACCTCTCAAAACAAATAGCAGTGCCAATATAAAAAGTGTGGGAGGTTTTTAGGGGGGAAAAAAAATACACCGGAAATTCTTAAATTTTATCCTTGATAAACTTGAGACACTTTTGGTAAAGAAAAGTTTCTGCATTTAAAAATAGCTGTAAGATGTGTTTTGTCTTTCTTCTGACAAGGGTTAGGGGTTAGGTTTATAGGTATGGTGTGAATAGAGTTTTAGTTAGTCTTAGGGTTAGTTATAGATCAGTAATGGTTAAGGTTAGGAAAAGGGTTTGGGTTAGGTATAAATCTAGTTACTAAAATCAATGGAAGTCAATGGACGGTCCCCATAAGGATA
>SSNP01000007.1:2388293-2451996 GCA_006937955.1 Pachypanchax playfairii | reverse complement strand
AAAAAAAAAAAAAAAAAAAACAGGATTAAGACAAAAAGATGGTGAATGGACAAAAAGGTGAACCTTTCCCATTTTCGTGACAAAATAAGAAATTAGCAATAATTCATCCAAGCTTAGCTGTTACATCATTACATAATTCTAATAAAGACATCGAAGATGGTGGAGGCGACAATTCTCTCAGACTGGGTTGTGTACATAAACTGGATCTCTGTTGAAAACACACTAAAGACCCTTTGAAGACAAACACAGAAAAAAAGCAAAAAGGGGGAGGAACGGGGGGGTTTAAAGGAGTTAGTACAATTTTTGATTTAAATTGTTGAGAGTTCTGGCTGTGGAGGACGCATTTGTTATTTCTTTCCCAGAAGCCTTAGCGATTCCTCCTCTGAAATGTTTCAAGTCCTGTGTGGCTTCACACTTTCCCTGATTTCTCCAGCAGTGTCACTGTTATAACAGTTCTTCTGAAAAAAGTCACTGATAATAATAATTAACAAAAGAAATAATAATAAGGTTCCAGAAAACCGGTTTTGTAAATGAAAAATGTCAGTAGTAAGCCAAAAAATATAGATTTTTTTCGTTGATTCGAATGAAAAATAGATCAACCATTGAAGTTTTATATGGCAGTTCCAAGTCTGATGTTGCCTTTAGGATCCTCCAACCCTGTTGGCACAGTTAAACCGATAAAAGCATGGCAATGTTGCCCCCAAATGGACAAACAGGTTCACGACGCATCTGTTCCTGATTGTACTGAAATATAAAGTGGCAGATTTTTGTATTTTTTTCTCCATGGTGCAGTCAAACCCTGATTCATTTGGAAGGAGGAGAGGTTGGGAGCAGGAGAGAGAGAGAAAACCCGTCTGGTGAGAGAAGATTATGTGATGGAACGAGAAGTAAAAAAATGTTGAAAAAAATCAAAAGTGAGTGGTGGCTGCTAGGTCATACATTTAATCAGCTTGTTATCGCTTCACAAGAATCGGTGGGAGAGCCAAAAAAAAAAAAAAAAGCAGAAGTTTCAACAATGGTGGAAATTTACCAGGATTAAATAAAAAAGGGCTTGGTTGCATTTCCATATTCTTCTGTCTTTTAATTGAGTCCTAGTGTAAATCATCAAGCCGAGGATAAAGGTCTTCTATTGTTTATTCCTGTTTTGGCGCTCCTGTTTGGGAAAACAAGAAAAAAAAAACATTTACCTCAGACATAATATTACTGCTTGTAACAGCTGAGTGCAGGACACTCATTTCTTTCAGTGTTAAATAATACACATTCATTATTCTGGTGCCCAATCCAGCTCCTCGAAGGCAACATATCATGTTTCAGATGCTTTTAATTACTCCAACACATCTGATTTAAATTAACTGGTGATCAACACAGTGATCAGGTGATGTAACCATGAATCAGGTGTGTTGGAGAGATAAAAAAAATCTATAACTTGCAGGATGGTGGCCCTTGAGGACCAGGATTAGATACCAATGCATTAAACGATGAAACAAAAAGATACACGGTAGTTAATAAGCCAAAAAAATGATTTTTTTTTACCTGATCCAACCGAGAGCGGTTTTGTATCTGAGTAGGTTCAAACGTCTGTCAGAAGGAAAAAAAATAAGGACAAAACCAAATAGAACCATTAAAGACATGCAGTTAAATGAAAGCACTGAAATGGTTATTTTTACTTTACAGACATATAATTGGATGACCACACCCACCTTGCGCACCTCCTCCTCCTCTTCCTGCCTCTTCTCGTAATGGGAAAAATCATCAAAGATGGAGGTGGTGTGTTTGTAGGTGACGATGATCTTGAGCACCTGCTTGGCTTTCTCCAGAGGAACCTCCTGCGTGTCACGGGAGTTGGTCACTGGTTTGTTATCGTTGTTTTCCAGGCGGATGTGGCGCAGCTGGCTGTTAGGCACGTCCTTAACAAACAACCAGTTCACATCAAACTTGCCCTTCCACTTGTCCTGTGCCCAAACACCAGCACTGGTCCCATAGTCCACTGGTGAACGCATTTCTGCCACACCGCAGAAATGACCACTGCCATTGACACTGAAGAGCAGGTACACGGGACCTTTCCCATTCATGGCCCGGAAGGCTGAGTCCAGCCGTTTGTTGCCGTGCTCTGTGCTGCACCATATGGAATACTTTATGGAGCGATGAATATCATCCTCGGAGTAGCTCTTAATGATGAAAACGCGTCCGTTCTTCAGGTTCCACTCAAAGTCCTTGGGGTTGTAACTATGGGAGGCACGCAGCTTTTCCAGCACCGGGTGGGACTCTCCCCCAGGCCCCTGGTTAGCAGATATTTGAGGGCCATTGTTCCCACCAACAACTCCCATCATGCCACTTCCATCCTGGCCAGGGCCGCCCTGACCGTAGCCTTGGTTGCGGTTGCGTGGTGCAACCCAACGAGTTTGGGGCTGAGGTGGCTGAGTGTGATTTTGGTAGGGTTGAGGTGGCGGTTGATGGTGCTGGTGGTGGGGGGGTTGGGGCTGTAAGGTCATAGGCTGCATCGGTGGTTGCACTAAAGATTGAGGAGGGGGGGGCATGGGTCCTTGAGGTGGCATGGCATGAGGCAGGCTAAGGGGCTGCTGCTGTTGCTGCAGAGGGGCTGTGGCTACTTTAGTCACCGGGCCCTTTTCCCAGGTTCCAATGTTCATGTTGTGTTTGATGGGAGGAGGGGGAAGAGCTCCCCCCGGATTGGGCATCCCTGGCTTCACCTTCGTTTTGAGCTGTTGTGGTTTGGCAGGCTTGCTAGCGATGGCTGCCCATGAGGTGGATTTAGTTGGAGGCATTCCAATAGGTGTGGCACCATTTCCTGTTGCTGCCACTGCAGGTCCACCAATCACAGAGCCCACAGCCTTCACTCCTGACCCCTGACCAGGAACATCCCCTCCAATCTTCAGCCCAACCATTCCCTGTTCTAGGCTGTTCATACCAGGGGCTTTGTTCAGGGTGTCGTTATGAAATCCCGTCTGACCATCAGGCACCAGAGTACCCCCCAGAGAGCTGGGAGGGTAACTATAGCTGCCACCATAAGCTGAACTTTGAGTCTGCTGGCCCTGGGAGCCACTTGTGCCCCAAGCAGAGAAGGCTGGGTTCTCAGGGAAAAAGTTAAACCTGTGGGGGTAGATACTACTTCCCAGCCCCCCCGGCTGGCCAAACACTGTGTCCGGCATGAAGTGGTGGTCTCCATTGCTTAAAGGTCCATAGGGTGTGAGGTATGGAATAGGGGGGTCTCCACCTGTGGACCAGGGAGCCTCACTTAGTGTGTATGGAAATCCAATGGAGGGAGGATAGTAGCTTGACATGTAGGGATCGGTGATGGACTGGTAACTGTTGTTCTGAAATCATACACAATGAGACATTTACAAAACAAATCAAACTCAGTGATAAAAAACAGGAACGCAGGTGACTAAAGGGTAACTGCTGTCGACCTAAACAAAAAGCTAGACCGGACGCCGCCCCCTTCTTCTGTAGTTATAAAATGATCCAGTTTAAAGGAGCTGCCATGTTGAATTTTTAGAGTCCAAGTCTGCAAACCAGAGACACGGGGCTGAAAGTCCCACCCACTCTCCTGCACACCATAATGGTGCTTTGTTCCTGTTCAGGGTCGCGGGGAGCTGGTGTCTTTCTCCAGCAGTCATTGTGTGAGAGGCGGGGTCACAACTGAAGAGGTCAGTTACAGGTAACAGTAGAAGACCTACATGAATCGATACCTGAGGTGTGTTTTGGTTTTTTATGCCAGGACATGAAGGGGGCGGGATTTAAGACATATACCACAATTGGTTCTAGCTTTTTCTACAGGTCGATGGTAACTGCACACATTTGTCTAATAAAAACTGAATCATATTGCTATAAAGTGAGAGAACATCAAAATGATCTTTACCTGAGTTGATTGACCGGTGAGGTACGGCTCAAAGTCATTGTCATGGACAGTCTCCTTCTGATGCAGTGAACCATTTTGCACTACAAAAATAAAATATATACATACAGCACATCTAAGTTTAGAAAGACTTTGGCATTATTCCAAATACTTAAAATGAGGGTAAAAAACCCTCTACGTCATACTGTAGAACATACTTTTATAAAAAGACATAACCAGTGGTGAAGAATCTAATTTGGTCGAGCCATGTGAGGCTCAAAACTGAGTCAAGACCCGCCTGTCACGCTACCTCCTCCTCCAACTCCCACAGGGATGACAAGAAAGCTTAACATCACTACAGCTTCTTTTATTGAAGAAAAATCACAACCCCAATTGCAAAAAAGTTGGAACGCTGTGTAAATAAAACAGCCTTCTGTTTTTAGAATTGGAGCTGTAAGTACCAGCTAATCTTTCTATGGAAATCAGTAAGCAAAGAGAAAATACATTTTCTACTGTAGGTTTAAAGAGAAATCTCTTATAATTCAGTTTGACTAAAAGCTGAGTGAGTATCAATATCTCCTGTTTTCTTCAAGACAAGAATGGAGTCTGGGACTTATTTCAATAAAATATAAAAAAATAATTATCTTCTCTGATGTTCTGACAGTACAGACAAATAAAAGCATCAGGCATTTTAAAGCTGATCACAACCTGTTCAGCTAACTAAATAAACACAAAAGGAAATACAATAAAACCATGTGACGTGTCTCTGAAGAAAAAAATATTAGAAATAAATCCAGGAATTATCTTAGTACCAACTCCAGTTTGACCACAAGTTGGATTTATGATCATTGTGTTTATAAAAATAAATGAAGCAACTTCATAAATCTGATGTGATGACAGCTTTCTTCAACCTCCCTTTTGATAAAAGCTCCAGTACTTGAACTTTTAAAACAATCTGAGATTTCGTGACAGGAATCTCTTTCAATCAATTTGTTTTAAATTCAACTCATCGTCCCTCCATCACTAACCTTTAGACGCTTGTCCCTTTGATCTCTGCATCCCGGTCCAGTCAGAATAAGAAAACAAGAAACATGGTTATTTTCAGATATTTTACAAAAATTAAGTTGATATCATAATGCAACTTTTTCCTTTACAAAAAACACAAGAATCCTCCAAAATGTCTCAAACACAACACTACATGTGAAGATACAGTGGTGCTGATGTTCCAGATGTGGATGCTTTTTTTATCTATATTACATAATTTTCTGCGACCAACATGAAATCACTCACTTCACCTGATGTCGCACCTTGACGTGGTTTTTAACGCCACAAGCGTAAATGCGACGTGTTTTTAAGTTTACCACCAGTAACTAGAAATATTTTGGTCGACAAAGACAAAACAAGTCATTCCACTAAAAGTTACTTTTCATAAGTGACCCTGACTGAGACATTATGTAAATCTGTTTACATTAACTAGCTTCAGATTTTCATTTCCTACACAATCACATCGTTTCTGTAACAGATGAGTTTGACAACGTCATAAACGCTGATATCTAAGTGTCATCTTTCCTAAATAATCACAAAAACATTGATCAGTTTCACGGAATGAAGCCAACTTGCTAGCTACATGCCAACGCTGGTGGCTAGCTAGCACTTCCGAGGAATAGCCATAGCCCAACAAATCGTTCAGGCGAGATCCGTCGTCCTTCATACCTGAGGGTCAATGCTTGTGGTAGACATAATTCATTAAGCAAGTCCCTGGTTTCTCACGGAGCCCGAGCTTGTGTCTGAATTTGAACCCCCGTGATTTGAAAGCAAGTTCCCAGCTCAGTTAGAGTTAGCTGTGTGGCTAACAGTGCCGCTTAGCGTGTGGCTAACAGTTGTAGCTCAGCTGAGTATCTGATCCCAACTTCCACACTTCAAGTCTTTCGTCTCGGATTCTGAGTCCTCCGGCTCTCAGGTCCGAGTTCAGTTTCTCAGAGTGAGAGTGTGTGTCACCGAGTGGGACCTGGGCTTTCCTGGATATTCCTGTCGTCCTTCGGCTCTTATTTAGTCTTTTTAATTCCACAGAGGCAGTTACGTTAAAGCCTGTACACACACTTCCCCAATGGCTGCTGCTCCATCCGGGCTCTGAGCCGCCGCTGTAGTTCACGTTGTTCCCCGCGGGGGGGTGAGGTGAGCCGTGGGGTGAGGTGAGGGGAGAGAGCGGGTGTGTGTGTGTGTGTGTGTGGGGGGGTAAAACTGTCAGCATCCTCTTCATCAGCAGGGACTTTACAGTTCTACCTCCATCTGAACAAAACAACAACTCAAACACATGAAAAATAACCTAACTGTAACAATATGTTACAGTAATCTAGTAAAAACATTCAGAAAACAAAAGAAGGAAGTTACAAATACCATGAAACTAATCACTGCATTTCTTGAATTACAAAAACGCACAAAAAGATTGAAGTTAGTCCTAGAGAACAAAACCACCATCAGCAGAAAGTTTATACCCCTGCTTGTTTGATTGTTTTCTCTGAAAGCTGTTATTCTCATTATTCTCATCTGTCTTGGTGTTTAAACACTCCTCAAATTCTTTTTTTTTCTCCTAAAATGTCTCTGGGTGTTTGGTTTGTACTCTGTCCTGTTTGTGTTATGAAGCTCAGCTTCATCATACGTCATTTTCTGCAGAATCTGTGGGTGCAAACAGGACCAAGAAGTGCCAGCAGACTGTGTGGTTTTCTGCATATCTGACTGTTCAGTTGGACTCAGTGCTCATGTGAGACTGGATATTTTAAACGATGATGCAGAGCACAAGATGCACAAGAAGGCTACAGCAAGCGTCAATCACATCATGAGTGGGAACAGTCAGGCATGCACGGAGCTTTTAAAGAATCAGAGATTTAACTGTGATTGATCTGAAGACTGGACTCAGTCTAGTCGTGTGCAGAGCAGATTGAATCATAAAAACTCTTTAGTCTTAGTAATATTTCCACATGTAGCTTAGAAAACACATGCACACATTAGATCCTGTCTGTTACAACCTGTTTTATCTCACAGAATATTTCTGTTTGACACTGAGCTGAAACACAGTTACAGTAACTTATTTTTACCAACAGAGGGAGACAAAGAAGTATGCAACTCCTGAACCAGCCAGTTGTTACTTATTTAAAAAGCCCAGGTTTAAATCACAGATATCATTTCTTATTTATTTATTTGTGTATTTATGTTCTGACTTCTCTAACAACTCAAGGCTTGTAGATTTAAAGTTCAAAACATGGTCTAAATGTGGCTTCAGAGGATCAAAGCCATGATCACAGCCACAAAAGGATTCTCATCCTTTGAAACTTTAAATATATACCTTAAACAAATATAAAATCAGCATATTTTCAAAACCAAATCATAAGTAGGTATTTAAATAATAAATGCACTGTATGCTTAGGTAATATGTTCAGTGAACAAACAGGTGAAACTGAAGAAATATTTTATAGTTTACTTTTTTTTTGCATGAAAGTAATGTTTTTTCTAACTTTAAACTTTGAGATGTTTTGATAATGTCAGACTGGATGTTCGGCTGCAGCAGACTGAAATGGTTCCTTTTCCCACAGGGCGGAAAACACGCCCCATTCAGGCTGTCGTTCATTCATTCAAGGATCAATGAGCTTTTTCTGGCAGTTGGGGGATTTTCTGGAAACCATCGTCCTGTAGGCTGCTGTGCAGAGCACCCACACCTGATCATGTTATTTCAGCTGTTGTTCTGAACTCACCTTCAGTGTACACTCCACTATGGACCGCAGAAGGCATGAGTGGCACCGAACAAAAGCAGAAGAGAAAAGCTCACGTTCTGCAGAATGATGGATGAAAAGAGAACGATGCTCCGCATCCTAGAGGATCTTCAGATGCGAGGAGAAGGCGAGAGACTTCAAACTTTTCAGAACTGGCCAGCAGATGCACCTGTAACATCTGGAGACCTGGCAAAGGCAGGCTTCTTCTTTCTAGGTCCCGGGGACAAAGTTCAGTGCTTCTGCTGTGGAGGGATTTTAAGATATTGGGTTCATGGCGACAACCCAATCGCTGAACACAAGCGACATTTCCCTACATGCAGCTTCATTCTGGGTCGATCTGTGGGGAATGTGCCACTCCAGGCAGGCTCCTCAGACTCTGTTGACGGCCAACTCTTGAGTCAGATTCAGAGGATGACGATGGATGACCAGGGAACAGCTGCACAAGCAGTTTATCCTGAGATGGAAGCAGAGGATTCTCGGCTCACCACTTTCCATAACTGGCCAACTGAGGCCTCGGTGCAGCCTGATGTTCTCGCAAGAGCTGGATTTTTCTACACAGGTACACACTTTCAAGTCCTAACATAAAGACTAAACAATTAACTAAACAAAACAAACCATTCTGAGCTACTTTCGATGGATTCTAATGTTTCAGTAAATATTCAGCAGGGACTCGGTCACTGCCGCAGCGACCTCCTCTGTGTGACAGAGTTCATGCTACAATTGTCCTGCTGAGTCAGGATGTTGTGGACAGAACCACCTGGACAAAGCTGGGGCTGCTAAAGAAGTACAGCTTCAGACAATACACAACATGTACTCAGTTTTAGGAATCATTATTTCAAAAGTCAAAATAAACTAAAAAAAAAAGTGAGTTTTGGTGATTAAGCTAGATATGTGTTTTTATATACAGCAGTTTGTGTGTGAGATTCATGTTCATTCAAAGTGACCCAGTTAGCCTATTTCCTGTTTATTTGTTTGAAAGTAGGACAACAATGAAGTTAAAATAAGATTTCTGTGTTTGCAGATAAAACTTTACATACTCTCTGGGTTTGTATCATTTTATTGCAGGTCATGGCGACAATGTCAAATGTTTTTACTGTGATGGAGGGCTGAGGAACTGGGAGCTGGGAGATGACCCCTGGCAGGAACACGCCAAATGGTTTCCACGGTAACAAAAGGAGCATATGATATCCACTCCAATACATTCACCTTTTTAACAAATAGTAGTTAACAAAAACATCCATCCATCCATCCATCCATCCATCCATCCATCCATCCATCCATCCATCCATCCATCATCACTTACCTGATCCTGTTTAGGTGTTCAGGAGCTGTGATTTGTATAAACAAATTTAAACTGATATCTTGTAGCTTTTTTGGATAAAAACTTTCCGTACTTTATTTCTTTTTTCACATTCAAATAAAGGACACACATGCATTTGTGTTGCATGATGTTCAAAAAGAGTCTCTTTTTATTTCTCAGATGTNCATCCATCCATCCATCCATCCATCCATCCATCCATCCATCATCACCTACCTGATCCTGTTTAGGTGTTCAGGAGCTGTGATTTGTATAAACAAATTTAAACTGATATCTTGTAGCTTTTTTGGATTAAAACTTTCCGTATTTTATTTCTTTTTTCACATTCAAATAAAGGACACACATGCATTTGTGTTGCATATTCAAAAAGAGTCTCTTTTTATTTCTCAGATGTGAGTTTCTAATCCAGTCCAGAGGACCGGAGTATATCAACAACATACAGGAAACTCATTTCCAGCTGGGTGACACTGTGGTAAGAACCTTATGAATCTTATCTACTCTGAATCACATTTATTATAAATATCAGATGTGACACTTCCAAATATACATTTATTATAACCGTTTGTCTCTGATGTCTTTATATTATTCATGATAAGGCAGAACTTGTTTTTTAGGGAGGATCACAGACTTCTACTGGAGGAGATTTTAGTCCCAGAAACAGTAAGTCATAAGAGACTGAAACATTATTTATACCAGCAGCATCAGTAAACCTGATTCTCAACAAGAAACCATGAACAAAGTCAATATCAGCCTCCTGCTTTGATGGCTGTAAGTTATTTTCTATCCTGCACTAAGAATCTGAATGTCACTATACCACCTCGCACTGAGCGAACACGAGGAGTCTCACTACAGTTTGCTGAAACAGAGAAAATAAAGGTTTCAAACTGTAGATAAATGACAGATTTGATGAATGACAGCAAGTAAAAGCTCCATTTAAAACCACAAATTATCCACTGAATCCATTTTTTTTATGTGTCTCTGCACATAGAGTTTACTTTGCACAGAATGAAGTGACCCGGTAAACATGTGATGTTAATCAGTTAATTCAACCCTTCAGGTTTGGTTGGAGGTCGAGTGGCGTCCTCAGCCATGCTTTCTCCAGTGGTGCAAACCGTTCTCCAGATGGGCTTCGAAGTCAGCCTGGTGGAGAGTCTGGTCCAGACCAAGTTCCTCCTGACTGGTCAGCACTATGTGTCAGTGTCTGACCTGGTTACTGATGTTCTGCAAGCAGAGGATGAGGACAGACAGGGGGCGCCAGAGAGCAGAGGTACAAAACTAACAAGTATTAATCAAAGATATCTATCTATCTATCTATCTATCTATCTATCTATCTATCTATCTATCTATCTATCTATCTATCTATCTATCTATCTATCTATCTATCTATCTATCTATCTATCTATCTATCTATCTATCTATCTATCTATCTATCTATCTATCTATCTATCTATCTATCTATCTATCTATCTATCTATCTATCTATCTATCTATCTATCTATCTATCTATCTATCTATCTATCTATCTATCTATCTATCTATAGGCAGTTAGAAACAAGTTTTTTTTTAAGAAAAGTCTTTCTCCAGACTGATGGAGTAACAAAATAACTTAGAGGCTGCTATGAGGAACAGTTAAGTGTGAAGGAGAAAAGAACTGTTAAGTCTAAAGGGCTCCTTGTCTTGCAGCCAGAAATATTTCTCTTTTTGAAGCAAATGTCACAGTAATTCTGATGCTTTAAAAATAAAATAAACTGTTAGTAAAAATAGGATGATATGCAGGGGAGTACTAATCACAAATACATCTGAAAGTCTTCTGTGAGATGCTTCAAGAGGCGTGAGTGGATGGTTCTTCAGACCTAAACACCTTCTAAATCTTTAAATAGACGTCAGCAGAGCAGAACAAGAAACTGTTGGCAGAAAGAGCTGAAAAGCATCATCTGACAGACTCCATGGTGCTTTTAGAAAAAGCTGCGCCGATTAGAGTCTTTAAGTATTGAAGATGAAGATCTTACAAACTTTTACTTTGAGCTTTTTATTTATTTAAAACTGTGAAAAACATAAATCAGTAATCAAATAAATAAAACGAGACAAATGTGGAATCTGTAACTAAATGTCAACAAGTCATTTTGCATGTTTTAACTTCAAACTAAACTTTGCATGACACACAACAAGTGACGGTTTTGCGATCATGAAACAACCTTGATCAAGTAAAAATAAACTAATTTGGCCATTTTTGACAGATGTATTTTACATTTACATTTACATTTAGTTTTGCTTTAAGAATGTGATTATCCTCGTTCCTGTGAGAAAAAAAAAAGATTTAAGGTTTGTTAAGCCTATATATCTGTATGTTTAAGAGCCAGAGGTGAGACAGGGGTCCAGTTCTGGGACTGTAAGGATGCAGACACCAGCACGAGAGAAAGGTCAGCAGGCTATTCAGAATTCTTATAAAGAATATTAAAGATTCATCTTGCATTGAATGGAGTTCAGTCACAACAGCAGGTTGAAAAATATCCATTTTATTCTGACAGTGAATGACCCGAGTCCTGAGGAGCTGCTGAGGCAGCTGCAGGAGGAAAGGACCTGCAAAGTGTGCATGGACAAGATGGTGTCCATCCTCTTCATCCCCTGTGGTCACCTGGTGGTTTGTGGTGATTGTGCTGCCAGCCTGAGGCACTGCCCCATCTGCAGAGCTGTCATCAGAGGCAGCGTTCGTGCTTTCATGTCTTAATGCTGCTCCTGCACAGGTGATGCCTTCAACTTCCCCGAGAGTGATGAAAATAAAGAGTTGTGTTGTATTTCAAAGACTATTTCCTGTAAAGTTTCACCTGAGTGTTGCCATTATTTCATTTTCATATTTACTGTAACAAAAAAAAAAAAAACTCCCAAAAACACCAATCAAAACACTGTGTTCATTGTTTTTTTATTAATAAACACTTATTTACAAGGACACAGATCACAGTTCTGGATAAATACAACAGGTGACATACGGGCGGAGCTACACATGAGAAAACGTTTCTGTTGCTACAAAAACAACAGAATCATCTACAAAGAGGTGGAAGAATTTTCTGTGATGATTATCACACACAACCGCAGCACTGAGAGTTTGAAAAGCATGTATTGCACTGAAAGGAAGACTAATTTCTACATTTTAGCACATTTTTAAAACACTAACACTAATTATGTTGCAGTATGAGATGCTTTGTTTATCAGTTCACTTAAAATGAAGCACTTTAAAAAATATGAATGAAATTTAAATTATTGCACCTCTCTAAAACCAATTTGAGCGAACACTTGGAAGTTCATAAAAATAAACGTTGAGATGATTTCCAGATTTATAATAGTTTAATGTCTGCTGTTCTATAGCGATCTGATACATAATTTATAGGTGCTGAGTGACAATAACAAAATATCAAAAAAGAGCAGAAATAGACTTATTTGTTCATAATTATTTAGTAGTAAACACTGGAACAAAAATAACGTACGCATTATGACTTTAAATTCAGCAAGTTATCGTATATATTCAGAATAAATGTTATATGACTGTAAAAACAACAAAAACTAGCAGGTCGCTGACTGACTTTTCCTTTTGAATTATTTTAAGATTATTTTTAATTTCCAAAAATAAAAAAAAATCTTAAGAGTTCTGTAGAAACTCTGCAGCTTGTATGTGAACATTCTGAACAGCAGGGGGCAGTAGTGATTCACATTAAACAGTAAGGCAACACGATTTGAAGATTGATATGAAATGTAGAAAATCAGTGATAAAACTCAGTATGTGGTGTTGATAAAATGTTATAATTCTTGTTCAGAATAAAAAAAATATCCAACACAAGTCAGCAGACGCTTCCTGCGACCAGCATCAAGCTTAAAGTCATCAGTTTTGCTACTTTTCATGTTTAATAGGCTACTATGATGATTACAGTGTAAATCTCATTCAAAATGCCACAGCCAATCAAAAGCAATCAACATTTAAAAATGTATTTAAATGATGAACCGACATTGGATGAAGCTCTCATCTGTTTACTTCCTCCACACCCAAAAAGCTCCAGCCTCAGTGTGCGCTCTATGAAAGGTGCAACAATTTCTATTGTTCAGTTAAAGTTAAAAATACACAGCTAACCTCTGCTTGAGTGAGTGTAATGATCGCTCTCCCCAGAGCTGTTTGTTGTTTCTGATTTGAAGATATGAAGTAAGAACAAAGCTTTCAGTTCTTTGGCTAACCTGAAGCTTTCAGAAAAACTCACTTTGTTGTTCAGGAAACAGTCACAAGGATACAAAAGACAGAAAAAAAAAGTAACACTTACATGCCTTTCCTTGTGTTTGAATGGCTCTTGCAGACTAACACTCCCTTGCAGTCTTAAATCACAATCTAAACTCAGAATTTCATTATTTACATGTTCTATATTTGGAAGATCCCCCTAGTACTGGTGCTTTTGTTAATTTCCTACGCTTCCTTCTACCTCTCGGATCTTTTGGCTCTTCCTGCTGAGCTTCTGTATTTATGCAAACAGATCCTAAAGTAAACAGGCAACTCATTCCAAAGACTCACTGTAATTCAGCCCCATGGCTAAAATCTGGGCCAAACCAGTAATAATGTGTTAAATCTGAGACCTTTGTTCTACAGACTGGGAATGCTGGACGCTCCAGTCTTACATACACAAAGTATTTAATGTGCTGTACATATTCTATGAAATAGAGAGTATCAGCTCATGGAAAAAAATCACAGACACAAATAAATGACACACAAATTTTCCTAAATACACACTTTGTTTTATGCTAATTCCCCATTATTACCAAAAGCCCATCACAATGGTCTGTTGTTGAGAAACCAGCTTTTCTGGGAAGCGCACCAGTACAATGACATTTCTAAAGTTCTGAAATTAAGAAGGATGGGTGGGGGGGGGGGTCTGAGGTGCCAAAGTTCTGTGGCATGTTTGTGGGAAAATAGCCATTTTGGCTCCATGAGATGTTCCTTTTTTCACCTCCTTTGCTGGATGTTTTAGTTCTATTTACGTAGACCTGGAGAAGATAGAAAGAGAAAGAGAGCAGAGGGGATTAGCAGTTCTAGAGTTACTCATACAAACACACACACACACACACACGTCCCTGGATGAATATCTTCAGGATGTGACTCCCTGCAGGATGAGGAGACAACCTCCCACCCACCCCCATTAGAGACAGAGCTGATTAAACTGTCATGAAACTAATAAAATATTAATTCCATGTAGGAAGGGAATTCTTTGGTTTGATGTTATTAGGTTTTCTGCAAAAGATAATTGATTAATCCAATTTTAGACAGAATTTTGCATGTTCTTCTTTATGGGTTTCTATTAGGGGCTGCTTTCAATGTGGACCCACCCCCTTCCCCCATCACACACACACCAACAGTCCAAGTGCCATGAAAGAGCTTCATATTCCCTGAACCAAAGCAAGCCTCGGCAGGCTACGTGTCAACGTATCCTTGGACAAGATACTGAGCCCCCTGGGTGTCGTACAGATGGCAGCCCACTCCTCCTCAGGGATGGTTCAAATATAGGGAAAGAATTTACCCAAGAAGATCAATAAAGTATCAGTCATTATTATTTATTTATATGAATATCTGTTGCACAAAACTATAGAAATCTTTGTAAATATCAGTGCAATGCAATTTTCTTTGAAATTAAAATCATTTTTACATGAACTGCTATGACTTTTTAATATTAGAGTTATTTTCAGATGAGGAATAATTTTTAAACTGGAGCTCATCAATTTGATCGGAGCTAATCTCTATTTCTGAAAAATTGAGATGCTACAATCTTTCCACAACAGGTAAGATATTGATTATTTGACTGAAGTGAAGCACACAATATCTGAAAACAATGTTTTGGCATTTTTTATGAATTTTACGCAGTATTGGGATTGCTAAAATAGTTTTCAGATGAACTGCTTTTTTTTTGGATTAGAGCTGTTTAAGATGGTGTGTTACTTTGGAACCGTCTTTACTGTGATCTATTTCTCCAAACTGAGGTCATTAAAGGGATTATCGATCTCCAACATTAAGATGTTGTTTATTTACAACTTTTTCACTAAAACTCACATTATAAGGCCTGAACTATTCCTTCAGAATCGACACACACATAGACTGAGATGATTTACTTACGGGTACATGGGCTTTAAGAGGAGATGAGATGGTTTTTCATTGACATGGTAGAGTGGGAATGGATCAAATCCACCAATAAAATCAACTGAAAATCAAAAATTATACACGTGACTTGTAGAACAAAGAAAAACACAAAAAACAACACACAAAGAAACAAAATGGACATGAATATTGAATAGTTTATAACATATGTGACAGAGGAGTGAAATGGAAATGGAAAATTGATGGAGAAAGATTTATTCATGCACTTTGTACTTTGTTAAATCGGTTTATCGGGTGGGGAACAGGTGAAAAGCTTGTGAACAATTAAAACAGTTGAGTCAGTAAACAAATGTCCAAATGTTTTTAGGTTTTTCCACCTAAAAGTTCAAAGTGTAAATCAGAAACTGTAGAATAATGCTTAAAATAAAAGGAAATGGCCATATCAAACACACCACATGTTTTCCTGAAGCAGAAAAACATTTTTTTGAGTTTGAGGAAAAACTTGTGGATTTACAGACAGAAGGGGGGGGGAGTGGAAACAGGGAGCGTCACGCTTGTTGGTCTGATTGACAGGGGCCGAGGAGATTAGGTTCAGAGTGCGTGTGTGAAAGAGGACAGTATGTACAAGAGCTGTGAGTCTCATGTAAACTGCATGTTGGGAGGAAAAGGAAAGCTGAAAGCAACACTGGATAAAAAGCTTAGTTATAAAAGGAGAGACAGAAAAATGGAAAAATCCATATCAGGGATCAACTATTGTGAACACACGTATAACAAACATGGAAACTTTTGTGAATCAGCTCCATCCTGAGAAGAAGAGACAGCGGTGGTCTGTTGAATACTGATAAAGGTGGCAGGATGTGAGTGAGGGGTCGGGAGGGGTTGTCGTGTTTTTCCTCTGATGCTGCCCTACTTCCCAGGGATTCACCATCACACACACACACACACACACACACACAAGTGTGTTTTGTTATCCTTATGGGGACCGTCCATTGACTTCCATTGATTTTAGTAACTAGATTTATACCTAACCCAAACCCTTTTACTAACCTTAACCATTACTGATCTATAACTAACCCTAAGACTAACTAAAACTCTATTCACACCATACCTATAAACCTAACCCCTAACCCTAAGAAGGGGAGTCCCCCCCATGGGGACCAGGCTTCGGTCCCCACAAGAACCCTCGGACCCCAGAAAGATAGTAAAAGTCAGGAAACGGGTCCCCAGGAGGTCAGAAATACAAACACACACGCAACACACACACACACACACACACACACACACACACACACACACACACACACACACACACACACACACACACACAACTCTCCTGTTGTTTCTATACAAATAACTTTCTCATAGTGGCTGATAATGACAGTCAGATGTTAAAAAAATATTTAGAATTTTAAGACACTAACACCTCAGGAAACATCCATCTTTGTGTCTAAAACTTAAATCTGACCCTTGATATTATAAACATGCTGGTAGTTAATGTCCCAAAACTGATAAACTGTTTAAATCAGAGAGAAGTTCTTGTCCTGCAGCTTGTCCATCATCTACAGAGCGTATCCCAGTCAGAACGCAGCCAGGACCACAGCGACTTTCTGGAGCCTTCAAACAACTTAAACTTCCAAAATTTCCAATAATTCAAACAGCCCGACCTCACGCCAAATATGACCGCTTTGGTTGATTTTAAAAACGACACTATATTCCATATGTGACCCCTATCAGCTACCCTAACCATAACAGTTCCGCTTTTTAACATGAAATATTCGGCTTTACAGTGTGTCCAAATGTATCTTTACGTTAAATCTTTATGTATCTTAATGTATCTTAATGTATCTTTACATTTTAAAGCTAACCGTCGTATTAAAATGAGACATATTGCAGAATTTTTGTTTTGTTCAGCTGAACAGTGAAATTTCGTGCATGCATATTTATCAGCTCCTCTGGGAAGGTGCGCACATGCGTTGTTGGTAGTAAGTCTCTGCGGAGCCCGTAAAACGCTCCGACAGGTCGTTTGAAAACGCTCTCACAGGTCGTATTTTTTGGAGCTTTTGAAATCGACCTATATGGTCGTATAATGTGCAGACGTGTTGACGACAACATTATTTTACATTTTATTACATTTTGTATTATAAAGTTATTTAGAAGCGTAAGTATCTCTAACACCTGCTAAATACAGGGATCATGTTGAGAATGATTTTTTTTATATTTCTTCTTCAATAACCAAGGAGTTGTTTTAAGACGGCAAAACATGAACTTATCAGTCTGAATGTAAACTTTCATTCTGAAAACACTTTGAAATGGAGACAAACCACGAAACCCTGTACCTCCATTCCTCCATCATGTATGAACTCCAAATATCAACCGGTATCTTCCTGAATCTACTTCCTACATGCATTTCCTTGACTTTGACCCTGTTCACTGAGCCATTTTAGGAGATAATAAAGATTTCAAAATAATGTGCTCTTCTTTTTGAGGTTGTTTAAACTGAAACAACGATTTGGTGTCTTTTTGTTGTAAAGCTGTAATATGAAAGTTGATGTTTTAAGATTTAAAGAAATGTAAACCGTGCAGGCTTGCAGATGACTGGCATGTGTGAACCTCTAACATGGGACAGTGTGTAAGATCAGGTTCATTCAAGCAGAGAGAAATCTCTCTTTTTTTTTGCATAGAAACATGTAAAAATGAACAGTATGGCTCAGGAAGGAATGTGAGATGATCATGTTTCAGTTCAAGTGGAAACTGGTTGAAATCGTAAATCAGTCTGCACTACACGGCTGCAGCCATCACCGTGTGTGAGTGAGTGTGTGAAGGGTTGGTGGCTGAAATGAAACACAGACAACAAGATCAAGAGGAAAAAGAGCAGGAGGGTAAAGAAAAGGGTTGGTGGGAAAAAAGTGTAGATCAAGGGAAAACAGTGACAGACAGGACAGAGAGTCAGATAAAGAGCAGACAGTGCAACACATCAGAGACTGTTATTCTGACTCTGAGTGTCCACAACCCTGCCCCACACACACACACACACACAAGTGTGTTTTGGTCTCCTTATGGGGACCGTCCATTGACTTCCATTGATTTTAGTAACTAGATTTATACCTAACCCAAACCCTTTTCCTAACCTTAACCATTACGGGAGCCCCCCATGGGGACCAGGCTCGGTCCCCACAAGAACCCTCGGACCCCAGAAAGATAGTAAAAGTCAGGAAACTGGTCCTCAGGAGGACAGAAATAAAACACCACACACACACACACACACACACACACACACACACACACACACACACACACACACACACACACACACACACACACACACACACACACACACACACACACACACACACAGTGTGTTTTGGTCTCCTTATGGGGACCGTCCATTGACTTCCATTGATTTTAGTAACTAGATTTATACCTAACCCAAACCCTTTTCCTAACCTTAACCATTACTGATCTATAACTAACCCTAAGACTAACTAAAACTCTATTCACACCATACCTATAAACCTAACCCCTAACCCTAAAAAGGGGAGTCCCCCTCATGGGGACCAGGCTTCGGTCCCCACAAGAACCCTCGGACCCCAGAAAGATAGTAAAAGTCAGGAAACTGGTCCTCAGGAGGTCAGAAAGACAACACACACACACACACACACACACACACACACACACACACACACACACACACACACACACACACACACACACACACACACACACACACACACTGTGTTTTGGTATCCTTATGGGGACCGTCCATTGACTTCCATTGATTTTAGTAACTAGATTTATACCTAACCCAAACCCTTTTCCTAACCTTAACCATTACTGATCTATAACTAACCCTAAGACTAACTAAAACTCTATTCACACCATACCTATAAACCTAACCCCTAACCCTAAAAAGGGGAGTCCCCCTCATGGGGACCAGGCTTCGGTCCCCACAAGAACCCTCGGACCCCAGAAAGATAGTAAAAGTCAGGAAACTGGTCCTCAGGAGGTCAGAAATACAAACCCACACACACACACACACACACACACACACACACACACACACACACACACACACACACACACACACACACACACACACACAGCCATCACTGATAAGAACTGTTCCTTTAGTTAAACACCAGTTTAGCTGTTTTATTCTACATTTGGAAGCTTTGGGTTTGTTTAATTGAGTGTATATCTAATGTTAGTCATTCAGTTAATATAATGATCTAACAGTGTTCATATGTTTGTCCCCTTGCTGCCCAAATGACCGAAGGACAATGTGAAGTTTAAGAAGTCTCTGCTAACTTTGGATATTTCTCAAACAGCACCTACCTGCTAGTTCAGTGCAGGAATCTCCTTCTTTAATGGAGAAGCAACACCAGCACTCAAACTAAATAACACACTCATTACACAAATTATCTGCCCACATGGTTGAAACACAGCAAAGATGTTTGCTGTCGTTTTGTCATGATGTAACATGACAAGAGTCAACATAAATCAATAACAAATCTCATAAACTATTGTCTAACTTTTGAAGCAAAGGCTCATGGGAGTTTTAAACTGTTACTTTTCTAACTGGATGCTGTTAGCATCTTGTTTTCTGACTTTTTTTTACTTTTCTTTGCAGCTGTTGGTTTAAAACTCATACATGTTTCAAAATACTGCCATGAATTTATCGAGGTTTCTGTTTCTTCATGTGGATCAATACATTTCTCTGGCTGTTTGCACCAATAACACAGAATCTATAACAAATTAAAAGCTATATGTTTTTACTGTAAGATGGAGAAGATGATACTTGTGAGAATAATAAAGATTTTTGATTCTGGCTACTATTATATTTCAGTTTGCCGACATGCAGACCTGAAATGAATCTCCTGCATGTTTCACTGCCTGCAGAGACTCACTCTTGTAGCATTTTGCAGTGAAACAGTAAGAGTCAAACACTTCAAATCTGTCCACCGCAGCTGCTGCGATTTTTTAATTTGTTTCAATGTTTCTTTGGCCGACCACCACCGTTTCTAAAGAGCAGGAACCTGGACAACACATTTGGACACATTTATCCATCCTCCAGTATCGGACATGGTCATTTTTTTCTTTGTTGTTCTTTGGCAGAATTAAACTGGCAACTCTTCACCTTTCCAACATGGCTGCATTCTCTGATTCCAACATCTGCCATGTGGGAATGTATCGTTTTATTTTATCCCATTTTTACTTCCAACTACTCATATTTGATCAAACTATGATATTCAGTTCTGTAGTTTTTGGAAACAAGATTTTAACACTGACTTCCTGTAAACTACTGTGAGCAATTTTACATTAACGTTTTATAGTTTTCACTATTTGATATAACTAACAGAATCATAAATACATGAAACAAGATGAATTATGATTTATATATCCATCCATCCATCCATCCATCCATCCATCCATCCATCCATCCGACTCAGAACGGCGAGCAGCAGTATAATTAGAAGACAAGCTAAAGTGAGCTTATCCCAGTGCTAGGCAGCTAACTCCACGACCTACTTTACAAAGAGGATTTTCCCCACCACTCACTCCGTCACCGTGTCTGCTTGCCACTGATAACTGAGTACCAAATTCATACATATAAATACAGTCAGCCAGACACAGTTAAACACACAGAACACAGGTATGAGTGAACGCTGATGCATTAACATATTCTCTCACAACATGACGAAGGTAGAGCTCCATTAAAAGAAACACCAAACACACCCCAAGTATCAGTAATAAAGCCTGAAAGCCTCGTCAGACCCTGAGCTGATGGTTTATGGTGCTTGTTATTTCACTGTGACTTCTTGGGGAGTGTGAGTGAAAGTCTATTTATGTGTGTGTGTGTGTTTCACGCTGTTATTCTTTACGCAATCCTGAGCACTCAGATATAACTCAGCCTCCTCCCTGGAGAGTGTAAATCGTGAGAAGAATTCCTGTTTTATCTCCTTAATCATGACAAGCTCATCTTGTCTTGTGTTGTTTTTCCTTGATATTGCCTCATCTTCTTTTTTTTTTTTTCAGCTTGGTCTGGATAAACACCTTTCTCCCTCCCCGTCCTGTACTCCTCATATCTCATCTCTCTCTCCATCCTATTTTTCTGTCCCTCTTGAGGATTTTTACCTTTCTTCTCTTCACGAGGGTTCAGTCAGCTGTGGGATTTATTGATCAGCAAGGTGGTTAATGAGGGTGATATAACAAGTGACCAGAGGCCGTTAACTATTTTACAAGCAGACCTCGTTAAAGCTCTGAAGCCACAGATGAGAAGATGCACTAGAACTGGATTTTGACACAATATATTGCATCTACCTGTGAAGAATAGAGCTGACGTAAATGAGGGAGGCGTGTAGGAAGAGAGATGCTGCAGTCGTCAGCTCAGAGCTCAGTGCAGAGATTTGCTTTAATGTGCACATCAAATGAAAAGAGAAAATGAGAGCAGAAAAGTGCCTTAGCTGGTCCTTTTTGTTGTGTGCAGTGTGTGTGAGTCTGTGCACCCATGTCTGCATGAGCAAACACAAGCGAGGGGCTGATTACAATAACAAAGAGCTGGCACTGGCATGCAATCTTGCAGCCTTTCACTTTGGCTCAGGTGGGATCAGAGGAAAACCTACAGGATAATTAAAACCAATAAAAATCCCACCATGTTCTGTTTTCACCCCGAGCTTGTTGTTTTTGCTATATTTACTCCAGAGTGGATGACACTGAGGTATAATTTTGGTTTCACACGGTGAATGAATGGCGCTTACAGGTCACAGAAAACTAAAACAAACAGCCTTTCAAAGAATTAGAACATGTCATTGAAGAAAAGGTTTTCTTCTGGTTAGCAACTGAGCAGCTTGTAATGCGCATGGAACTGAGAGGGGAGTGGCTGGGTGGTGATGCTGGACCACTCACAGTCAGTGAGTCTCTGGTATGTGACCACCTAAGGAGAGCTTGGACCTGTGTAATACTGGTCTGCAGAATCCTCATGGAAACTGGATCACTATTCCCTCAAATTCCTGAAATCACTCGTCCAGATGCAGTTTGTGAATGTGTGCCACTAGCTGGCGAGAACGTTCACATTTACAACATTTCAACATGTAGAGAATGAACATCTTCAGCTTTGCCAAACATTCTACCAAATCTCTTATTTTAACTTTGATGTTAACTTTGATTAACAATTTTCTTTCAATCGTAAACATTTAAGGACATAATCAAACTTTAATGGTGACAGGCAGCCATTAATTTAGCATATATTTCATACTAGTTCCCTCTTCCAAACCATTTGTATTTGTTTGAAACTAACAAGCTGTATTGGATCATTTTGAGTTGATCCATTCCTAAAGGTCAGATACAACTAGCACAACAAACCTGATCCAATCTTTGTTTTATTTACTTAAGCTACACGTATATTTAAGGGCTCTTTATTCTCTAAATGATACACATTCTCATGCATGTGAAAGCCGTAATGCAACCTGGAGACTCACTGCAACACCTGTCAGACGTTTATGACTGCCACTGACTCCAGATCAAATTTTTCCTGACTGCTGATTGGCTAACCTCACGCCTGACCCCCGACCTGCTGTCTGTGAGGTCACAGCAGCTCACTCATTTTTCACAAGTGTCTGTCTCTGGTTTCACCATCTTTGCATGACCTGTCTTTTTCCTCCACCTCCTCCCTCCATGCCCTTTCCAACACTCGTCTCTGCCTGTTAATGCAAAATAAGTTTATTCATGCTCATCTCATGTCATTTAAAAAAACACACACCAAAACATCACAAGCTTGAAAAAACTGGGATGTACTCGAGAGGATCCAAATGAGAAATGCACACGTGCTTGTGATGAAAAGTGGTTCAGTCCCGGTGTTTAAAGAGGTCATTTCATACAAATTTCAGGACTTTGTGGTTATTTCTCAAGTATTAAACAGTAATATGAAACATTTTATATCTAAAAAACGTTAAGAAACACTGATTAACAGACCTGTCAATCTGTCTGCATTAAAATTCGGGTGGTTCCAGCTCCTTCCCACACGGCCTCGAGCAGCAGCTCGTTCATATTTATTATTCATATTTGCTGGACTCTGATTGGCTAACAAACTAGCCTATGAAAGCAAGGTATACTGTTTCCTGCCCCGCTGCGCATGGCAACGTCAGACGTTCTCTCTTCCTGTTTGTTACGTCTTATGCTAACAGCTTTTAGCCAGCAGCATGCTAGGCGTGGTTTCAACTGCAGGAGCTGATGAATACTAACGAACAAAGGAGTTGTGACGAAACAGATACAGGCCGTTCGGACTCGGGAGAACTCGGGTGTTATCGCCACCTGTGTAGTTTGAGAGATTAAAACTGAAAGAGAAGTTGTTGACCTGTTTTCACACCCACTATGAAGGTAAGAACACCTGTGGAGCTAAAATATTCAACAGAAACCTCCGAAAAAACGTTTTTAATGGAAGGGCCTCTTTAAAAACACAATACGCCCACCCTGTTCAGGCAGCAGACAGCTGGAGCAGCACAAAAAGGGCACATGAAGAGAAAAAAAAGTGACAAATCCAGAAGCCAGGGTGCATAAAAGAAGGCAAATAACAGGCTTATAGCAACAGGATAGATCACACAGAACGTGAGGCGAGAGATGAGGAAACAAGTGTGCATGTGAAAGGAAGAGAAAAAGGGAGAATGGGCTGAAGGAGGTGTTAAGAAGAAACAAACGGACTCTTTGGTATCGAAGAGAAAAGGAGTGAGAGGCCTCAGATGGTGTGGGGGAGTAAAGAGGAGGGAAAGCTGAAGCAGTGAGAATGTGGGGTGTGATAGGAAAAGATGCAGCTTTTCCAACTCAGGCATGTTTCATGTCTGAGAGTTTATAAGGGTGTGAGCCAGTCTTTGTTTTCAAGATTGTGTGCATGTGTTAAGTCACTTACAACTGTCCTCCTCCTCGGTGATAGCACTGACAACATAGCAGGCGTACACGAAACCCAGGAGCTGGGAACACAGAGAGAAAGAAGAGAGGTTAGATTCCACAGAGACAACAGTGTGAAGCTAAACACCGGTGTGCACAAAGACAAAACAGGAAGAAAATCGGTGTTCTCAAGGAACCTCCAGTGGGCTGATGACGCAACGCACCACCTCAGCTGAGGCAATTCATTGACAATTACATAAAAACCCATTCAACCCCTCAGGCAATCAGAACACAGAATATATTTGAATCTCAAGTAACTTTGATAGAGGAACATTATTATTGTGTCGGCACTGGTGGAAATGAGAGCAATCACAGCTTAAACTTTATTTTAAGAAACCTTTTTTGAGACGGGGCTGTAAAATGGGCTGCTATCATTTAATATGAGCTACTTTTCTGATTGAAAGTAGATTGAAAAAAACAACAACAAAAAAAACAAAAAACAAAACCAGATCAGAGACCAGAACATTTTAAGACACAGTTCAGACACTGATTGAGATGAACAGGTTGTTAACAGGCTTCTGCTGGACTTGCTGAGGATTTGAATCAGGTGTGTTGAAGCAAAGAAACAGAAATTAAAGGGTAGTGTTCTGTTATTTTCGAGCATTCTTGTTCCTCATGCTTTTTTTTAAATTTTCCTGCTCACCTGAACATTGTTACTAATCAGCCCACCTGTTCTTTCTTGTCCAATTACCTCTCTTTATATTTTCACACCTAGTACAGGTTTCCTCATAAGATCAAACCTTGATACATTTGTTTGTTAATTTAACAAAGTTAATGGAGTCCTCCATTACCACACACTTCAGTTCCTTTCCACCACTTATTTGTGACAATTATTCATTTTTGAAAGGCCAAAGCACTAAAAATGTATCTGAAATATGTGTAAATGACACTTCCTTACATAATAATGGTAAACTGTATAAAAAGAAACCCCATGTAATGGACATAGAGGTAATAGTGGCATGTGAAGAGTGCTGGACATCACTTTTGAACTAAGACTAAGTTTCGGTGAAATAGTTCTGAGTAGCTTAAAAAAACCAACAGTTCAACCTCAGCCAGGACCAAAGTTGACTGCTGTTGTTTTCAAACAGCTCCAACTACCAACATTTGTTAGCAGTTCATGTAAATACAACTATTTAAACCTTTACATCACCAGAAGTTTTCCATTATATGATTATACTTCAGTATTAATGTTTAAAAAGCTAAATCTTATTTATGTTTTGGACTTTTACACTTAAAAATAGAATAGAAATGTATGTAATAAATGTACAATGCAAATGGTGCCATTAGTTTTATAACTGTATTTGAATGAACTGCTACATTTTGGAGATTGGACCTTTTTAAACCACTTCAACTTGACCCTGCTTAGCTTGTCAATCCTGAATGAATTCATCTATATTTGTCCCGGCTGAGACGTCAAAGACCTACAACATTTCCTTAGAACTCTAATGCAAGCTGGTAAAACAAGAATAAACTACATCTGTATGTCGTCTGTCGAAACAAAAATAAACAAAACTCAGACATTAATTTACTGTGAGCTTCAGACTTTGAGCTCCAAGTGTTGTACTCAACAGTTTCGTTGTGATTCAGCGGATGAACACACAGTATCTGCTCGTATGCAGAAACACACCAGAATGCAACAGAGCAAACACAAACGCATGAGTACACACATGTGTGGGCAAATTTGGGGCTGTGAGAATAGCTCATGGCACTAGCAGATGGCTGCCATTGACTTCGCAGCAGACACAGAGAGTCTCTCCAACCAGTCATCCATCCATCCTTCGTTTGGCACGACGCCATGACAATTAAAACAGCGTCAGGCACACTGCCCTCCTCACACACCAGGTTTACAAACACAGAACAGTAATGAGCGCGTGTAAGGATTCATGTCATACTCACTAGAACCTTATCCTCCATTCAAACTATTAATAAAACTAAATATTTGATTCAGGTTTATTTTTGCACATCTTTTAAAGTGAACTTGGTGTGGGTTTAAATATTTTATTTCTAATGGAAACATGTATTGAGCAAAAATTGCATAGATGTGTCTCTGTGTGCGCCTGAGAAGTTCTACAAGTCTTCATTTTGCTTCGTAACGTGTGTTTTTTTTACTCTCCAGTATCTAATTGCTGGTCTGACCCCTTCCATTACAGTGGCAGTAAAATGGAGGTGAATTAGCATATGTATAAAGCCAGTGTCAAACACAAGATGGTGTTAACAGCAGGGGCACACTCTGTTTTGCAACTGTATTGTGTCTCTGCGTGTGCCCATGTGTGTTTTTCCTATAAGTGTGTGCTTGTATGTGTTCATATTTATGCATGAGTGCACTTTTAATTTTCATGAAGGTGCCTGAGGTTCAGTTAAATGCTGTACAGCTACAAAGGAGGTTTGAGTATTTGTGTATTATAAATATACGCTGAGGTATAGATTAATAAAAGTCAACATTCAGTGGTTTAATTAAGATACTGGGCCAAAACAAGCAGGCGGTTAGACCTCGTTGTGTGTTTTTATTGTTACTGCAAACCTCCACCGGGTGAGAGACATTGTTATATCATCAATAATATATATTTTTTTTAAATTCCTTTCCTTATTGTTCCAATTTTTTAACTCCTTACCCTTCAAAAGAAAAAAAAGCATAACAGTATCATGGAAACCAGAATAAAAGAGCATCATTGTTAGTTTGAAAACAACAGCTACATACAAAACATACAAAAACTCAAGAGCCTGTTCACAAAGAGCACAATGCATCTGGATAGTGCCGACAACAGAGAGCACAAATAATGGAAACATCACATTTCTGCTGATCTGGAGTAAGAGGGTCGTACCTAAAGGTGGGACTGTGGTTGTGGAAGGATCTTTCCAGAAACTTGTTTCTGATACGTAGAACTTAGTCAGGATGCAGGAGAGTTTTGGAAATAGTGGAAAAACTTACATGACTAATGATAAGAGCAGAGCAGTCGTGATGCAATCATAATGACGGAGGTTTTCTAACTTGTCATGATCATGATGTTCTAATAGGTCACATAGAGGGTGTCGTTATCCTGCGTGAAGGACGTCTTTAAAAAGGTCAGCCACGAGAAATGACTTTCATCTTTGTTTAAAACTGCTGACAGCTGAAAAGTTGGAGAACCAGTGAGATCAGAGAAGTTTCCATTTGGAGGGATTTAGCTGGAGGGAGCAGCCGATATAGGCCAGTGTTCTTAATAACAAGTGACAATTCTACTGTGCAGTTCTTCAGTAAATGTCCTGGAATGAAGATAATAGAATCTGTGTCTTTTTCACACACAATTCAGCGAGCTTCTTTCACTGGTTTATTTCTGTCACTGTGAAACTTCAGGGATTAATTTAGAAATTAATGTCAGATTAAATAAACTCTTAAAGCCTCTGCATGTGTGCTGTGACTCGAGCAGCGCTGAGCTCACATCTTCTGGATGCCAATCACTAACCCTGTTTCCACCTGTTGTTCTTTATGTCGTTTTTTTTCTGTCCATCTTTCTTTGCTTTCCGGTTTTTATTTTGATTTTTTCAGACACGAAGCCTCTTTTTTTCCTTCTATTTTTATTCCTGTCTCATGTACTCTTGAAAATAGGGGGGGGGGGGGGGGGGTGTACAGTTGAAACTGTTGCTGGTTTTTGTGTTTCAGATAATGAGGTCAAAAACAAAACAACAACTTTTCAAAACAAGTCTAAGTTTCAGGGATCGTTAAATTAAGAAGTTAGAAGCGGGCGAACTGCAGAGCTTAAACTAAAAAAGTTGCATGTATTTGCATGTCTCATGAAGATCAGGTTCATACTGACTTTGAAGTAAAAAAAAAAAAACCTCACAAAGCAGATTCACTGGGCATGTGACTACCTTATGATCGGGGTTAGCTCACTTTCATCCTGACGCAGTGAGTTCTTGCTACAGGAAATCAAACATCTTTTGTGGAAATCTTTAGGAAATAGTTAAAGCATTAAGTCTGTGTTCTCAGTATCCTGGAGATAGAGTTCAGTTACTGGAGAGAAATGCAAACTGACAAATATCTGAGTCAATCGACAAGCTAATTAGCTCAAGCTCTGGCTCCGAGTCAGAAGTAAACCCACAGTATTCAAAACAATGAAGAAAAGTGGCAGAAAAACTGTCACATGTTGTAAGAGGAGAGGAGGATTTTTATAGAAAGGGGGTGGTGCAGATGTCTTACAGGTTAATTACACGGGACTCTCTTGCAATAAGGCAGCACACGTCTCTGCAGAAAATGAGATGTGTGTGTGTGTGTGTGGGCAGCTGTGTGTTTAATGACGAACCTTGATGAGACTGGGACTGCAGAGACCGCATCCACCTGTTCTTCTCTACCACCCCCTCCCAAATGGTCCAGATGCAAGCTGACAGCACATCAATCCACACAGAGTTCTATATATTTTAGCATTTTTAGTCATAAATAACATTCAGTAATGGCACCCAAATGCAGCAAAAAACAGGTAAAATAGATAAAAGCTCCTTGTTTTACATTTTCACATTTTACGTGAGATCTGAATGAGTGGCAGGAGGAAAAATGAAACTCTAGGTAAAAGAAAAATAGATAAACAGACCACAGGTAAGAAAGAATATGGAAAGCTCTATATTTAATATGCATGCTTTATACAATAGTTAATATGATTCTTGTTTTTCATAACTACCTTCATTTTTTGTTGTTTGAGTGGTTTAAAAATGTCAGTTAATATTGTAAATTTAAATCAAATCAAACTTTATTTATAAAGTGCTTTTCATACAAGATAAATGCAGCTCAACAGATTAAAATGACCCCACACGACCCATATTCCCATCCCTTCTTCATAAAACATCCATCCATTTTCTAAACCTGCTGCTTCCTTTTCAGGGTCACAGGAGTTGGTGTCTATCTCCAGCAGTCTTTGGGCAAGAGGTGGAGGACACCCTGGACAGGTCACCAGTCCATCACAGGGCCACACATAGACAAACAACCATTTACACACATACACTCACACCTAGAGACAATTTAGATGTTTTTGGACTGTGGGAGGAAGCTGGAGTCCCCGGAGAAAACCCACACATACACGGGGAGAATATGCACACTCCATGCAGAAAGGCCCCAGCCCGGATTCAAACCCAGGACCTTCTCGCTGCAAGACAACAGCTCTACCAACTGCGCCACTGTACAACCCTAAACTTAAGGCACTGCTAAATAACTTAAAACTGTTCTAAAACTTATTTCTAAGTCGACGCTAACCGAAAAACATGTTCAGCCTCATACATCACTGTGCACGGCCGTGAGTGGGCGGTTCCTTTGGTGCTTTTTAGCAACAGCTGTTTGTTGCATCAGTGGTCGCCATTCACGCCTATAAAGGCTAGCAGTTAGCTTTTTCAGCTCACTGACTTGAGTTCGTTTTTTTGTTGGCATAATTTTGGAACATGATAGAAAGAGGAAAAGAATAAGGTCTTCTGAAGCTGCATGTTCCTGTCGAACAAACTAACAGCTGCAGCTCTTATGATGCGTTCACACCGCTTAGCGCGTCAAGGCAGCAGGGCAGCTAGATTACATGTAAAGTCTATGGTACTAGCAGCAGGAGGGCATCAAGCTGCATCAGCGCGTCCACGCAGCTGCTGCTCGGACGGTCCATCATGGCAGCTGCTGCTTGAAGTTGGGAAAATTGAACTTTGGGGCACCAACCAATCAGAAACTCTTTTCACTGATCACGTCATCAACGACTAGATCTGCCAGTCATTCCAATTCATTTCAAAATGGAGGAGAAACTGATTATGGCTGTTTGTAACCACCTCAAACTGTTTGACCCGTCTTCGTATTTTTATAAGGACAGGAAGAGATCGGACTTTATCTGGAGGAAGATATCGGAGGATATTGGAGTGCCAGGTAAACAGTTTCATACTTCATGAAACTCAGATCGTCTCAATGGGGTGTATCCACAACCTCCGCAAATGCGCCCGACTACGACGATGTTGTATAGCTTTACTTATTAAATAAATCCAAGCCACTCTCTCGACATGATCCGACATGATGTAAATAACTATAGCAACATAGAAATCCCCCGCCCGCCTGTGATGTACTGACGTGACGCGCAGACGCAGACTGTGCAAAGTGTGCAAGCAGCTGTGTTTTTATTTAAGCAGCAACTTTTGTCCGTTTGAGCGTTTTGCTTCCTGGACGCGTTGGGCGGTGTGAACGCACCATTACAGGATGAGACAGTTTTAAATAATCCGGCAGACAGTCATGTTTTCCTTTTTATACTGCACAAAAGGGATGTGAACGTTAACCAATTCACACATACATTATGTCACTGACTGGACTGGTAGAGCATCTACGTGCAAAAAATAGCAAAATGACTCTCATTTTAGTATGTAACTCTTCTTGTGCCATTTTAGCTGTATTATGTTTTCCATTAGCGACACCTCCTGCCAGGAGGAGAACTGCAGCAACGCATGTACAAGCAGCAGCAAATACTTTGAGTCTTTTCTTCATCCTGCTCAGAAAACAACAACCCAGATTTCGAAAGAAAGAACACAAGGTTTTAATACTCATAATGTAGAAAATCAATTTAGCTATTCAGTATTAAAAATGTGTCTTCTATTGTTTTGTATTAAATGTTTTGGTGTTAATCAAACTCAAACTGAATAGCACAGTTTCATTTTGTATTCATCTTTACTGGATATATGTTTCTATTAAACTGGAGTGTGTGTGTCTATTTACTGACCCTTACTGATTATGGACAAATTATTTTTACTTCAAAGAAGAGAAAGAACATCAAAGGTCCCTTACAAAAGGCTCACCATGCCGCATGCACAAAAATAGAAAGAAAAACATGTCAGTGATGACGGTTCCTCCACATGAGGGTTTGAAAACAAAACCATGGACTAATGGACTCATCAAAGAGAGAACCATGACCCCTCGAGTGAATGTTGAGCTGGGCGGGGTGAAAATGCTGTTTTATGCTGCCGAACTGAGTGAACCACGACATCCACAAAATGAACAGCGACCCTTTACCCTCTATAATTAACCAGGGGGCGTTTTATCACAACGCCCCCTTAATGCCTCTGGTCACTGGTGCTAAACAAGCTGCACTTTTACACATCACAGTAGATGAATATGGCGGGGCCATCGGATCTGAGAAAAAGGGACAGGAAGTGAAAAAAGAAAAGAAAAAAATAATAGTGGAAATTTGACAAGGGATAAAGCTCAAAAAGGGTGAGACCTGTAGAAAATAGAGAGAGAGACAGAGTCTGACTGAGCTGAGAGATCGTGATGTGAGGAATATAACATGCAAACAGAGGAAATGAGCAATGGAACGAGAAATTGACGCAGACTACAATCCCTCCTGTTATCAGCTTCCAGACATTGCAGGTTTCCACAGGGAACAGAATCGCATCAGTGGGAAGTCATATTCTCTGTTAAATGATATCATATCTAAATGTAAGATCACATTTTCTTGTGGCTTATGAAAGCTTAGCAATTGGCAACCTTTTGGCATGTTTTACTGCTCCCATTATTGTGTCAGAGTAATGTCTATACAGATGTAAACAAAAGATCGCATCTTGCACCACTTTTCTTCTTCCCTCCATCTCCCTGGAGATGTTTCCTCACTCTCAGCTGTTTTATTTAACACAGAAAAATGAAGGGAGGAAAAAATAAGAGTGAAGTTTTCCATCCATTGATGAGATAACAAGTTATTATTATGACAGCAGTAAAAAAAATAAAATAAAACTCAGCTACTAAACTATGTATGGATTCAGTAAAAGCAACAAAGCATGGAGGCAGAGATGGAGAAAAATATTCTCCTTCGTGATGAATAATTCAGTATCCCAGTTTGAAAACGATGCTTCCACTTCAAGCTCATCCTTTACTAAACCGTGGAGCTGTTTTTTTTTTTTTACCTGAATGTTGCCTGCAGCGGGACAAAGCAACCAAACAGACCTGATTTCACCTAATCCAAGGCTTCACTTCGAATATTCTTCCTGCTAGCGCACGGAAAATATGAGCGAATGAATGTCAAATATACCAACTACTGACCAACAGCTTGACATTTTTTATCCTAATGAAACATACTTCTTGGAAGCCTAACTGAATATTTAAATGTCTCTTTCAGTGACACTCAATCCCGTCTAAAAAGACAAAGACCCGCCTCCATTTCTTCAGTTCCTGCATGTCCACGTATTTCTGATCTGCACAATCCCAGAGAATTTCACATCTTCTCCTTTATTATTAGTCATTAATAACCAAGCTGCATCACTAAGCTCTCATAAATTCAATCTCAGTGTCCTGTGTTCGTGCAAATAACTGCAAATTTTTGGGAGAGGAAAGAATTAACTTCAACTCAGTCTTAGTGAATCTGTGTTTGCTTGATATAAACTAAGAATGCATGTTGAAAACTTTCAATAAAAACAAAGAATGTGATTTAAACAGTTGCACAAATGACTCAGACCTTAGTCTGGAGCTCCAGCTGTTGAAATTAAGGTAATTTATGGCTTCTGCTGAACTGCAAGTCCTGTGTGACATTTGGACATTTTGTCATCTGTACCAGTCTGAACATCCCTCGGGTCCCTTTGTAGCTCTCACATGTTTAACCATGTAGAGTAGCACACCAACTATGTGTGGTTCAGAATCAATAATTAAAAATAAAACACATAAAACAGACACACATCAAACGTACAATATGATTTTACAACTAAAATGTATCGTAATTTGACTGAATGATTAGAAGGACTGTAGAACTGGACTGTTCCATGTGTTTAATGTACATGAGCTCATGCACCTGCAAATATGGACTTAATAACTGTTCAGTGGTAATAAAATGCTATTAAAATCACATGCAGATGAAATCTCATAAAAAACAACCCAGATAATCATTGTTGAAACTCTTTATCTTTTAGACCAGAGAAGAAAATAGAAGTAAGCAGACAAAAAAAAAGAAGCTTGTGTTACTTCTGATTCTGGAATTGTAATATTCCTTCTTCTATTGGTAGTTGATCTCACAGAGTTACAGCTGATTATTGAGTTAAACAATAGATGAAGCTGCTGTTTCCTCAGACAGAAGGTTTGAAAACAGGAGCAGAAACGACTTCATTGCCAGTAGTGCAGGGGGGCTAATGAGGTTCAGTGAAATTGTTTTTGGTTGTAAAGTGAGGTCAGTCATTTTTATTACCTTCCTCCATAACGACACAATCCAGTGACTGTCAGTGATTCATTCCTCTGCGGGCGGGCGTTCACGGTGCTTTCCCAGGTTCAAATCATTCCATGATGGTGAGAATGAAAACCGACTCGACACACAAAACCACCCAGTGTCAGCTGTTACACATGACGGGGTGTAGCAGCAGTGACTGTGAAAAATAGGTGTGAGTGTGTGTTTTGGGACAAAACAGGATATTTCAATGAATTAATTTGTGACACATTTGAAACCCAAACACCAGCTGCTCTGGCACCTATCGGGGGGGGGGGCTCAATGTTCATACATGGGTGTGTGAATAATTTTGGATGAGTTTTTTAGTATATTGCTCTTTCTATAAAAGACACTAATTGTTGTTCCAGTGTTTGTCTGGCAGGTTGGAAAACAACTCTATAGGATTTAATTTAGTAACAAAAGCAGAGAAAGAAAAGGTGGAATAAAGAAAATATCAGAGAAAACTGTGAAACCATATAACCTTGTACTCACAGCAACAAGAATCTGCACACCGCTATGCATGACCTCGATGTACTGGTAGTCCATGAAGCAGCCCATGACAGTGATGTAGGAGTGGCTCTCTGTGGTGCGGCCTCCAGAGGTCTGTGGCATCTCTCGCCTCACGCAGCCGGGACCGTGTTCTCTCCACCAGGAATGATGTGCGGAGATGTTAAATGTCAGCAGATCACTCTCCTGCAAGGAAAAAAATAAAGTTAACCTCTCTGTGTGGTGCATAGATTATTTACAAATACCACCAGGCAACTTTAATTCAAATAAATGCAGTTTTTTTTACAAGCTAAATGTGTAAATTTTAAAATTCCATTTCAAGCTTCGAAGTTTAATTTTAGAAAATCATGAAAAAAAAATTGTAGGTTGGTAAAATTTTACGCAATTAGTTGATCGACTCCTGATTATGTGAATGGGTCATGCAACATAAACCAGAAAGAAGGCGAGAAGCATTATTGATGGCGTTATCTCAGCCGTGCTGAGGTATGACATCATTGTTTTCAAGGGTGGTGTTTCAATATTTTTTCATAAGGTGTTTCGATGTTTCCGTACAGACGGCACGTGATTCCCGCCAAGTGGATTTGCCGTGTGTACAAAGTTTAACTCAGGCATTCGATTTATTTTGGAGCCAGCGTTTGTTATTTATTCTGCCCATGATGATTTTAATGTTGCACAGAGCCATATGAGCCCACGTGTATGACGGGTCAGACACCGACACTAATCAATACCCCAATACAGCAATCCAACCCTGCATCTGCTCCTCAGTGACAAGACATGCATTATTAACAGAAGCGAGTGCTGTCAGGAAACATCTCTGATTCCTATCAACGCGACTCACAAATACACATCAACAGCACGAACGTAACGACTCAAGTATTCAACAACTTTCAATACTCGCACTATCAGCAGAAAAGTATCTAACAGGAGTCGCAGGTGATATCAAAATGAGGATTATAGTTCATTCTTCTTGTTAATAACCTCTCATCAATCTCTGTCTCTGACTTTCTCTCCGTGCCATTTGCTCATTTGTCACACACAGAGTCACAAAAACAAGGACGGCTGAGGGTCAAAGTGGGACTGGAAGGACTAATGACTTGACAGATATCATTGATTGATGCTGCGAGCTGAGAGAACCAGCTCTATTTAAGCTGCAGCTACACTCATGACTGCGGTCAATACTGAGGAGGGAGAAGCGTTTATATGCTTCCGTATCGTAGATTCAAGGTAAATCATGAACAGTTTTTTACTTGTGATGATATCATTGCTGATATTATTACCAACTAAACATTAAGGAACTGACATTTTGTTTGCAAGGACTTTGTTTTTGAAAAACAGAGATAAGAAATCCTGTTTGATCACAGCAGGAAAACACCTAAATACCTAATTGGATGTAATGGTCTGTTCGGATTCTGCTGGCAGCCTATTATCTAATTAAATTTCATAATGAAGAGCACACACGCTGGTTCTGTATTTATTCAGATGCTGCAAGCTCTGTTCAATGCAGTTTAGTGTCTTAAAACTAAAGTGAGACTGAAGCTGGAGGTTCTTTTGGACTCTATCTACGATAACGTAAATAAACACTATCAGACTCATCCAATTGTTTCTGTAAATAATTCAATAAATAGCTTTAACAGGTAAACAAGTTATTTAACAGATTATAATTAAATGCAGTCTTACAGATATACAGAGTGCATGATGGTTATTTATAACATGATCCTTTGATGGATTATTGATTATTATAACCACAATTTAGAAAATGCTTTGTATATTTTTGCTATAAGTTTAATACAGTGTGATAATGACTCATTCATATTTCTGTTTATTTGAAACAATCTGGGGTGTATTTTGCCCCACTTTTTTCAGAACTGTTATAATTCGAACACATATGAAGATTTTTGAGCATGATTGATCAGTATAAGGTCGTATCATGACATCTCAATTGGATTTAAGTCCCAATTTGACTCCGAAAGCTTAATTCATTCAGAGGTGGACTTGTTGAGCTACAGATCACTGACTTGCTGCAGAAACCAGGTGTGACGGAGCTTAAAGCCACAAACTGGTAGCTAGACGTTCTCCTTTTCTTGAGGACAGACTTAATGGTTCAATTTTAACAACCTGTCGATTTCCTTAAGCAGCAAAGCAGCCTGAGACTATCACCCTGCCACCACCATGTTTAACAGTCAGTATGATGGGTCTTTTTCTGAAATGTGGTGTCATTTTTCCTTCAGATGTAACGAGACAAACACCCTCTAAAAAGACCCACTTTTGTCTTGACAGTTTATAGAATATATTTCCAAAAGTCTTGAGGATCATCATTTTTAAAAATCAGAGGCCTTTTGTTCTTTTTGGTCAGTGGGGCTTTTGGTCGTGGAATTCTCCCATGTTGCCATTTTTGCTCCAGTTTCTCTCTCCTCTGGTCGAATCACGGACACTGACCTTAACTGACCTGAGTGAGTGAACTTTACAAATTGCTTTATAATTCTTTCCAAACTTATAGATTTCACATACAGTGGGGCAAAAAAGTATTTAGTCAGCCACCAATTGTGTAAGTTCTCCCACTTAAAAAGATCAGAGAGGCCTGTAATTTTCATCATAGGTATACCTCAACTATGAGAGACAAAATGAGCGAAAAAAATCCAGAAAATCACATTGTCTGATTTTTAAAGAATTTATTTGCAAATTATGGTGGAAAATAAGTATTTGGTCAATAACAAAAGTTAATCTCAATACTTTGTTATATAGCCTTTGTTGGCAATGACAAAGGTCAAACGTTTTCTGTAAGTCTTCACAAGGTTTTCACACACTGTTGCTGGTATTTTGGCCCATTCCTCCATGCAGATCTCCTCTAGAGCAGTGATGTTTTGGGGCTGACGCTGGGCAACACGGACTTTCAACTCCCTCCAGAGATTTTCTATGGGGTTGAGATCTGGAGACTGGCTAGGCCACTCCAGGACCTTGAAATGCTTCTTACGAAGCCACTCCTTCGTTGCCCGGGCGATGTGTTTGGGATCATTGTCATGCTGAAAGACCCAGCCACGTCTCATTTTCAATGCCCTTGCTGATGGAAGGAGGTTTTCACTCAAAATCTTACGATACATGGCCCCATTCATTCTTTCCTTTACACGGATCAGTCGTCCTGGTCCCCTTGCAGAAAAACAGCCCCAAAGCATGATGTTTCCACCCCCATGCTTTACAGTAGGTATGGTGTTCTTTGGATCCAACTCAGCATTCTTTCCCCTCCAAACACGACAAGTTGAGTTTCTACCAAAAAGTTCTATTTTGGTTTCATCTGACCATATGATGTTCTCCCAATCCTCTTCTGGATCATCCAAATGCTCTCTAGCAAACCGCAGACGGGCCTGGACGTGTCCTGGCTTCAGCAGGGGGACACGTCTGGCACTGCAGGATTTGAGTCCCTGGCGGCGTAGTGTGTTACTGATGGTAGCCTTTGTTACTTTGGTCCCAGCTCTCTGCAGGTCATTCACTAGGTCCCTCCGTGTGGTTCTGGGATTTTTGCTCACCGTTCTTGTGATCATTTTGACCCCACGGGGTGAGATCTTGCGTGGAGCCCCAGATCGAGGGAGATTATCAGTGGTCTTGTATGTCTTCCATTTTCTAATAATTGCTCCCACAGTTGATTTCTTCACACCAAGCTGCTTACCTATTGCAGATTCAGTCTTCCCAGCCTGGTGAAGGTCTACAATTTTGTTTCTGGTGTCCTTTGACAGCTCTTTGGTCTTGGCCATAGTGGAGTTTGGAGCGTGACTGTTTGAGGTTGTGGACAGGTGTCTTTTATACTGATAACGAGTTCACACAGGTGCCATTAATACAGGTAACGAGTGGAGGACCGAGGAGCCTCTTAAAGAAGTTACAGGTCTGTGAAAGCCAGAAATCTTACTTGTTTGTAGGTGACCAAATACTTATTTTCCACCATAATTTGCAAATAAATTCTTTAAAAATCAGACAATGTGATTTTCTGGATTTCTTTTCCTCATTTTGTCTCTCATAGTTGAGGTATACCTATGATGAAAATTACAGGCCTCTCTGATCTTTTTAAGTGGGAGAACTTACACAATTGGTGGCTGACTAAATACTTTTTTGCCCCACTGTACTTTATTTCTAATCTGTTCTTGAATAGGGAGCAATTACGTTTTACATATAGGACCAGGTTGGTTTAAATAGCTTTTTTTCTTAATAAATTAAAATAATTTCAAAACAGCAATTTGTATTTACTCAGGTTATCTAATATCAAAATTTGTTTTCTGATATTTAGATGAGACATAAAAAATATATATGAGGCCAAAATTTATTTCAAAGCACTGTGTGTCAGTGGTTCCAGAGAGCATGTTTTAGTTAACGTTATGCATATTTAAAACAACTATAAGTTTTAATTTTAATAAGCAGTTTGTAGTTCATCTGATTACTCCTGTTCATGGGGTGTTGGTGCCCAGTCCAGCAGTCAAATAACAAGATGCAGGTCACTTAACATCTGATTACTTTAATATTTTAAACAATGTTTTTTTTTTTGGTTTTTTTTTTTCAAATGCCAAAAAAATGAAAATAAAAAAATAAATTGAGGCAGAGGAACATGGAAAACCTTTTTGAAATACTCAAACGTAGTAGAAAAACACCAAAACTAAACAGTAAAAGCAAATGTCTGAAGAGTGTGTCTGAGAATGAATGAAAGAGATGGTGGATGAATGTTTAACGTAGGAGATGTGGGCAGAGAAGCAGCGGTCTATTTGTCCTGCACGGTGGGGGAGGGGATAAGAGATCAATAGGAGGTGACAGAGCATGTGGCATATGACTTCGTGACAACCTGTCCCTTCGCTCTTAAGGTCTGGCTAACACGCAAACACCACACTAACACAAAGCCCCCCCACCACCCCACCCCACCACCACAACCACTACCAAACCCTCCTGTCAACATCTTTCAAGTTGAGTCAGAAAGAAAGAACTCACTTCGTTTCATGATATAATGTGTTGGGGTGGGAGGGGGGGGGTCCTCACCTTTCATAAGACTATACGTCGAGTTTGGTTGTGTGCAGTGTGGGTTAGGTGTGTATGTGTCTGTGTTTGTAGACTCCATTAGCCAGCTTTCCTCCTGGCCACCATATGCAGAGCTCTGAGCCCAAGCTGGCTCCATCTGTCAGGTTAATGCCCAGCCTCAGCCCCGAGCAGCTGGCCCCTACAAGCGTCATTATTCTACCAGGAACACACACAGACACACACATAGAGGAGACACACTGACAGTGAAAGACACACACACACTTGATGAAGCCAAGGATCATCACACAATGACAAAGTCATCGTAGCGGCGACGGTGTTTCTGAAACTCATTTTGGCAGTCTGAGCAGGTGTCAGATGAACGTTGCCAACAGGAATACATTAGTTTTAGTGGTCAGTGGAGTGTTGGGCAGGATACTCCTCAATGGAGAGGAGATGACAGGAGGAGTGAACTGAGGGACTTCAGATAAAAGGGAGGAGGAGAGGAGGTGGATCAAATTAGAGGTCACTGAGAAGTGTAAATCAAAACATGCGCCATTGACTGAGTGAATACAAATCTGATCTGAACAGGAGAGCCACTGAGAATTTAAAGGGATGTGTGTGATCTGTGAGAGAGTTTCTGGTTATTTGCAGCTTGTATTTGAAACTAAGGAGGATCACTGTCTCCCACAGGAATAACAGCAGGACAACATTAAAAAGAAATAAAGTTTTTCAGAGCTTCTAAATGCTGAACTGCAGTCCTGATTGTGAACCCTGCAGTTCATAGAGTGATTTATAGCTTAGTGTTAGATTTTCTTGCAAGACTAATGTGCTACACATTAATTACACTGCAGTGGCACATAATTGTGTTTACTTTGACTACACCTGTGCTAATACAAAGACTTTAGATTTGATGGATGTTTAAACAACAAGATGGCAGTGAATTGTATTCAATTGTTGCTAAAGTTAATGATCAGCGATGACAAATCTACTTTCGTTTTGCTTTTCAATTATACATTATCTTGTTTGAGTGCAACGATTTAGCATAAAGTTGTTGTTTTTTTGGTAATGACTCCTTTCCAATGAAAGTGTTGGCGGCACGTAGCGTTTAATAGCCAAGCATCCCTTCCCACCGGGAGCGCTGCACATGTGTAAATCCAGCTGGTCCCAGCAGGAGATGTACACACAACAAAAAGCAGGGAGAAAGACAACAACATGTATCCAGAAGGTATGTGGCTTATTTTCCCACCACTTCCGGACTTCAAACCCAACACAGGTAATGTATTTTTTCATAGTCTTCTTTGCATTGTCAGAGCAAAAGGCAAATGTTTGGACACAACCAGAGGAGAAGGACCCAACAATGGCCGACAAGAACTCAGAGGGCTTTTATATAGAAAATATCAGGGAAGGATCATAAAAATACACTTCAACAATTAACAGGTCACACTCACCATAAACAAGAATACTGTATAAACTTCAAATGACATCTCATTATGAAATAAGGTGTCATTTCGTACTATGGTGGTCTGTGGTGTCCATAGACAGTGTCTCAAGGTGTAATTTGCGGTTTGGAACATCTGAGTCTCATCTCAGCTTTTTGCAAATGATTTGGTTCTGTGTCAAACCTTGAACTGCAGCACACTGGTACAATTCACAACCATGTGTGAAGAGAGCAAGATGGGAGTCAGCTTTTCTAAATCTGGGGTCCTGAAATTTGGATCATGACGAAAAGAATGAGATCTCAGATACAAGTAGCAAAAACAAGCTTCCACTGTTAGATGATAGGGTGAAAGGGGAGGAGCACCATCATCCAGAGAGTCACTGCTCTTCTGCATCAAAAGGAGTCATCTGATTAGGATGCCTCCTGGTTTCTCCTTCTTGAGATTTTATGGGCATGACTCATTGGGAATAGACCCCAGATTTAATATCCCCTCTGGGCTTAAGATCTCCAAGGAGGAGCTGGAGAGTGTCATTGATGGAAAGAATGGTGGGGGTTCAATCTTGGAATTGTTATCTCCTTAGATAAGACCCAACCTCAGATAAGTTGATGGATGGATGGATGGATGGATGGATGGATGGATGGATGGATGGATGGATGGATGGATGGATGGATGGATGGATGGATGGATGGATGGATGGATGGATGATGGATGGATTAAGCAACATAAGTATTTGTAGACTGTGTAAATTCAGAGAGTTGATACATAAAAGAGTATTATTTAACAATTTACAAAAAAGCTTTCAGAAAGTTTTTATAGCCACTGTTTAATATACTCTGTGCATCAAGTATTAGTCAAACGTTTGACTGGTAGTGTATACTGAGGACAGATATACATTTTTAAACCAGAACCATGTTTGAAGGACTCTAGTTTCAAACTTCAGCAGATTTTTGAAAGTACTTTCTGTGGCCATATTTTGCTTGAATTTTTAACTACCAAATTCTTGATACACATCAAGTCCCCTGCAGCGACAGTTCTTAGATACAGGAATATAATTCAGGCTTCACTCCCACAAGCTTGCAGCCATGACTTTAAAGAGTAAAAACATTCATCACAGAGCAGACCAACCCTCCTGACCCAGCAGACATGTGCATGATGTCAAATTCAGAGATAACATCACACAAAAACTGAAATCTCACCTTTGATAGACCTCCTACATCCAGATAAAAACAGATAATGAAGACGTTCCAGGCAACCCAAAGTGCAGCCCATACTGTGTACTGCAGAGAAAACACAGCAGATTAGCTTCATGGAAATTATTTCATCTCAACATAGATTATAACAGGTGAAACAAAAACCTTCATGTGTATAAACCCAAAATATACAGCATTTCCTAATATATTGATTATTTGTAACAATCTTCTTGACAGTAACTCTTATACTATTGGAAATCCTGTTTATTTCCCTTCAAAACCCTCTGGTACTCCAGGTGTTGACAATCAGGGGCCTGAATAACTCCAGATTAGCATCAACTGTGAGCGAGGACCCTGCTACAGTGGTCAGTTGGTGACTGCAGGCCATGTTTAACACATCTGTAGGATGGACATGTACAGCCCAACTTCAAACTGGTTGTAGGATTATAAGTTAGAATCAGAATCAAAATCAGGTTTAATTGGCCAAGTATGTTACACACACAAGTAATTTGATTCCAGTTCAATTTTTCTCTTGTACTTACTGACAGACATAAAGATAAATAGACATGGAATACACATGCTATATGAGATACATGAGCAGCACAGTCCTCCATTAAAGCCTTATTGATGGTTTACTTGATAACAAGAAATTAAAAACGCCTGGGAAAAGGTGACATCCTGGGTGAGAGGGGGGTCCCAGCTGATGCTGCCTGCCATTTTCCTGACTCTGGAGGAGTCCAGGTTCTGGATGAAATAGTACAAGCCCTGAATAGAGGACAGACCAGCCCCAGTGTTTCCCTCTACAGACCTTATAGATATTTGCAGTCTGTTTCTGTTTAGTTTGGTTGCTGGACTAAACTGACTGTGATTGACTGACAGAGGACGGACTTGATAACAGCTCTGTAGAAATTCACCAGCAGCTCCTGTGACAGGTTAAACTTCTTGATCTGCTGCAGGAAGTTCAACCTCTGCTGAGCCTTCTTGCTGACCAGGTCCATCTTGGCTGTTCATATCAGGTCCTGGGTGATGGTGGTCCCCCGAAACCTGAATGTGTCCACCATAGTTACAGGTGTGTTGTGTATGGTAATGGCGGACAGAGGTGGAGGGCCCTTCCTGAGGTCCACTGTTATCTCAAAAGATTTTAGGTGGTTCTGATTGCACCAGAGGACCAGCTGGTCCACTTCCTGTCTGTATACAGACTCGTCTCCATCCCGGTTGAGACTGATGATTGTTATGTCGTCTGCAAACTTCAGGAGTTTTACAGATGGATCGCTGGAGGAGCAGCTGTTGGTGTAGAGGGAGAATAGCAGGAGGGACAGGACACATCCCAGGGGGGCGCCGGTGCTGATAGTTTGGGAGCTGGATGGTTTTTTCCCCATCCTCACCTGCTACGTCCTGTCTGTGAGGAAGTTTGTGATCCACTGACTGGTGGAGGCTGTGAAAGGGGATAGGACAGTTTGAACCAGAGGACTTCTGGTTGGATGGTGTTAAATACTGAGCTGAAGTCCACAAACAGCATCCTAGCATACATCCCTGCAGTGTCAAGGTGTTGCAGGATGTAATGCAGCCCCATGTTGACTGCATCATCCACTGACCTGTTAGTCCTATATGCAAACTGCAGGGAGTCCAGCAGGGGTCCTGTGATAGATGAAGCACTGAGTCTGGGATGCACCCACTGAGTCATGTTTTAGTGAAGCAGAAGACGCAACAAACAGAAACAAAACAAGTGCAAAGGAGCAAGTGACCAAGGCATCTGTTGGTATTGGCCTTGTGGGGTGGAACCTGGAACCTTGAACATGACTGCTCTTCACCTCCAGGTTCATTAGCAATGATGTCAGCAACATGTGCACTGGAACCTGAACATTGTGTTTTGTGATGAGACCAGATTCTAGCTACAGCAGTTGGATCATAGTCTGGATGAAACATGGAGAATGTTATACTGATTTCTGCACCAATATAACCAGTTTGGGTGGAGGCATTGTGATGGTGTATGCATCTTCTCCCTCATTGGTTTGTTATCAAGGCTTGCCTGCAGCTCTGAACACTTGTGGGACCAGCATGGATGTGCTGTTTGCTCCCAGAATGACCAACTCAATCACATCAGCTGACTTGTGACAAATGTTGGTTGAAGAATGAGACACCAACTTATAACAGTGACCAAGCTGGTGACCAGCAACGCTGTTGTGACCATGTTTGGTTCTTTTACATGTTACTGAGGCAAAAAATAAATGAGCTGTTTGGCATTGGCAGTGAAGATTTGGCAAGATCAGCTCTACTGCTCAACCTACAAAAGCATTTTCTTTACAAATGTGACACGATTTTAATGGGAATTAAACAGATTTTCCAACAGCAAAAGATTCTTTGTACAGTATCTTTGTAGCAAAAAGAAATAATAATAGCTCTTTTTGTGACCTCACTTTTGTACAAATGCTGGCAAGTTGAGTAAGTCTATCTGAACCCTGTGGGAATTGTGGATTTTCAAACTGCTGAGGCTGAACCAAGTTCACGACTCAACCATTTAGAAAATTGTACAGTCAGACAGCCAAGTGCTGACAGACACAGAGTGGTACTGGGTGGTATTCACTGACAGACTCATCAGAGTGAAGGTTGTGAAATCCTCCGACTCACAATGAACTGCAAGTTTAAAAATGTCAGAAGATAAGCAAAGGCCACAGCAACAGCTCTATAAAACGTGTCGAATCATGAAACCCTACAGCTCGCAGCCGACCATTTTCCACTTGACATGAGACAATAGCTACAACTTTCCCTCCTCCCTGTCCTCTTTTTCCTTTTTTGCTTCCTCCGTTTGTTCATCTTTATCCTGTGTGACTCCACTTCATGCCTCTCTATCTCCTCTCTCTCCCTCTATTAACTATCATCTCTCCCTCTTCCCTGTGTTTCACTCCCACAATCTTTTTCCTGTAATTAACACAATCATCTGTCTATTCTACTAATGACGCCAAAAAACATACTTTTAATGCATTAAGTAAATGTTATAGAGTCAAATACAAACTGAAGTGTGTCTAAAAATCATATAAGCTGTGAACAACAAGCAGCACACGATATGCTGTCTGCTTTAAAGAATGACCTTCTCTGTCCAGAAGCTTGACGCCAAGTTTAAATCAGATTAGCTCCTTAGCCGCCCCCCCCAAGATCTCAACCCCTTTTAATTAGTTCTAATTACCAAGAGATTAGAGTGATTTAAGGGTTTCACACAATGCACAAAAGACTGTACCATACTTGTAGAGAGAAAAGGCAACAACATGTTCCAGCTAAACACTGTATACACTCAGACCAGAGGATGATTGGTCAGTGGTTTGTGATTTAGGTTCAGTGAACTCACCACTACAATGTAGCGTGGCCGGTATTGGATGGTTCCAAAGAGGCCCAGGATTACAATGATGATATGGAAAAAATTAGCGAGGATGGGGGACCACTGGTAACCAAGGAAGTCGAAGACCTGCCGTTCCAAAGCTAACAGCTACAAGAAAACAAAGAAACAAATGTTATTAGGTGTGAGTGAGATTTTATTACCAAAATATGAAAAGTTTATTATAGTTATTTTACCTTTGACTAACTATTGATTTTCCAACATACTGAACAGTACAATGAAACTATTTCCCCAACTGAAAACACTGACCAGATGTGCAGTTTTACAGTGGATACAACATGGTGTTTACTCAACATCATGGTCTCTCTTCTTTAGTGAATATTCAACACATTCCAACCCTTCACAACCAAATACCCTCATATCCTTATGATTAACACCTACCACTCATGTTGCAGTAGTAAGCAATAACAACGCTCCTTGTGTTTCATAGTCACTTAAAGAGTGGGAGAAGAATGAGAGAGAACGGTTCTTCACAGTTCAACAAGAAACGGACCCAAATACAATAATAATCCAAGTCATCTTTCACTCTTGTGTCACCAAATCTCATGAAATATCAATAAAAAGTTTCTGCATCATCTTCAGACATTCAAACAAAATTGTACTGAAAATATACTTCAGCATCAGTTTGGCAGAGAAAACTAAAGATTTCACTTTCATAAACTAAATGAATAAAACAAATACAGCTGCTGTGCTGGCAGGTGTTCTGTGGTTTGTAAGTTTTTCTTCAAAGTCAAAGTTCATACTGTTTATATATTTTAGTTTCTTTATTTTGATAAATTGTATAAGATTAAAGAATAAAAAACATCAGTATTATGTGATCTGGAAATCAGCCACACTCCTCTCTGGATATTTTGCTTCAGCACCGCTTTGAAAAATCTGTATCTGCTAACTGTTATTGACAACATGGTCACGTCCAACTGCTTCTCATTCCCGGAGGGTCAAATGCTGCCATTTCGCTGATGTCAGTATCAAAATATAGAAAAAAATACTTGCTCGTGTAAATGATGCCTCATGAACAAGTAGCATGGTTTGTATCATAAGGAAATGAAGGAAAAGGTTATGGATGTAAACACGGTTGTGAGATGGTTGGATGCAGCGCCTCACGTCTACTGCAACTTCCATCGTTGATTTTTCACATCTGCTTTTTTTTCTCGTGTTTGTTTTAAGCATTAAATTTGTTTTGATCTCACAAAAAAATGGTTGGAAAAAGATCCATGCTTAGCTTTACAAACACATTTCCAAAATTTAATCAGCTAATTTGGCTATTTTGAAGCATGTTTGAAAAGTTTGAACTAGCCGTTAGCTCATCAGTTCTATCAAACATAAAAACTATTTCTCCAAATTGAGGTCATTCAGGAAGCCATCTTAACTGAATAATAGAACTTTTACACAAAAAACACTTATAAAAATGTCTGAAACAATGTTAATCAACCATACAGAGGAATTAAGAGGTATTTTTTCTGCTGCAGTCTACTCTAAGGGAAACTGGATTTTCAAATCATCCATGGCGACAATTTCAACACTAAAACTGAAAAGGGAGCATTTCTCTGCACGTGCTCTTATAGCTTTTTGGGCATAATGTGTGTTCACCTCATGACCGGCCAACAATCCCGACTCAACAACTTGATAGATTAGTTGCTCATAGTGGTGGGAGCAGCCAGAGGGTAAAACTGGAAGTTTTATAAAACAAATAATTACAGACCTATTGATGAAACTCCTGCTGAGCTAAAGAGGAGATTTGCAACCCTTACAACGACTGCCAGCAATGAAAATGCAAAGATAGATGGATGACAGATAGGGTGTACATAACTGTGATGATTCAAGTGTTTCTTTCTGTTGGATTTCATTTTTTATTCCCATGCAATCAAGAAATACACAGGCACAATAAGAATTCAACCCTAAATTACAAGAACGATGTCTGGATTTACATTGTTCAGACATTATTAATGATTCAAGGCAGTTCTTTTTACAAGAAGGTTGATTCATTCATCAAATCCTTTTTTCTTCAACTATTTAAAAATTAAATCTCCATGTTGTTATTTGTTCCACTTAAAATCAGATCAGAACGTCAGGAAAAAACAAACAAGCAAACAAAGGGAAGCAAAAAACACTAAAATACAATCAACCCTGTAATTTGCATCTTCTGAATCCGTTTGAGGTGAATTCACAGAGGCTTTGTAGAGTATTTAATTAAAATCCCAATGCCATTCCAGTTCCAAGTCATTCCCCATGTTTCTCTGTGTGTGTGTGTTTCCATAAAGGCATTTTGTCATGTGTTGACATGTCATTTACAGCCAAATGTTTGAAGATGGATGAGGGAGAAATAAATATCGCTTTAGAGGGAACACACAACTGAGCGCACACACACACACACACACACAGCAGTAGCTCCGTCTAATGTCATGGAATGGGTAGCAACAACTCAGTGAGATGCAGTGACATTAGCAGGAGGGGAGAAATGATCAAATACTAAGTGATAATTAAAAATGAAGACATGTTTACAAAGAGGTCAAAGGTTGTAGCTTCACAGCTGGGGTGTGAATTAACAAAGTGTGTGAATGTGCATCAAGCACTGTAAATATCTCTACTGTAAAAAAAAAAAAGCCTTTCAATCATGTGGATGTAGGAGAAAATAAAGGAAAAGGATCGACTTTAGAAAGAAGAAATAAATAAATGGGGGACATCTTGTACAACACAGCAAAATCTGAGAGAATAGATGGTTAAGAGAATTAAAAATGACTTGCTAATGTTTAAACGACTGGGCTCATCCCTCTTTTAATAACCTCTGTCTATCCCCCGGATAGAGAAGGACGGAAGTAAATGAATGAAGTTAAAAGAGTCATACATCTTCTGGTCAGCTGTGGGTCATGGTTAGAGAGCTCAGGAAAAACACCAGCAGGAGGATGTCAGTGAAGACGAGATGCAGCTGAAGAGTCAGAGTGATTGGGACTCTCAGGCTTTTAAATTGACATTATTCATTAAATTATTACTCTAAAATAACTCATTTTATTGTTATTAATATACTTTTTCCCAGTTAGTTTTTCCTTGTAAGAGAAAATGGGAAGGAATAAACCAGGTGAAGGATTTCAGTCCAGTGTGGAAGGACAGAACCTGAGACTTAATGCTGTTAATGCTTGACATGTCCAATAAATGTCCACTGCATTTAGGAAAATCATCACAGAGTCCTAAATCAAGTCCTACTGGTAAATCCATCTATTCATCCGTCCATTCATTCGTCCATCCGTCCATCCATCCATTTATCCATCTGCCCATCCGTCCGTCCGTCCGTCCATCCGTCCATCCGTCCGTCCGTCCGTCCGTCCGTCCGTCCGTCCATCCGTCCGTCCATCCATCCATCCATCCATCCGTCCATCCATCCATCTGCCCATCCGTCCGTCCGTCCATCCGTCCATCCATCCGTCCATCCATCCATCCATCCATCCATCCATCCATCCATCCATCCATCCATCCATCCATCCATCCATCCCATCCATCCATCCGTCCATCCGTCCATCCATCCATCCACCCATCCGTCCGTCCGTCCGTCCATCCGTCCATCCATCCGTCCGTCCGTCCGTCCGTCCGTCCATCCATCCGTCCGTCCATCCATCCATCCATCCATCCATCCATCCATCCATCTGCCCATCCGTCCGTCCGTCCGTCCGTCCGTCCATCCATCCGTCCGTCCATCCATCCATCCATCCATCCATCCATCCATCCATCCATCCATCCATCCATCCATCCATCCATCCATCCATCCATCCATCCATCTGTCCATCCATCCAGTCAAATCTAGGACCTTCCTGAGAAGTCACCATACAGTTCACTGCTATAGCAGTCAGGCACCAAAATTCGGGTGAGGTTAAGAATCAGCTTGCTGCAAATTTAAGGTCTTGTTGGATCCTTTAATTTCTGAGCATGTTACTTGGTATGACCTCACAATGAACTCATGTTGATATCAGGGAACAGTTTCAAACATACATGGAACAGGGACACGATTCAGTTTCAGTTGGAAACCATCATGCTGAAATGAACCATGATGTTGAAGGTATTATGTAAGAATTAGACCTTGTCCTCAAATCTGAGTGCCACAGTTCACCCCCAGGGTTGCCAGTTCCAATGTTGATCCTCTCTTTGTTTCTCTTGAAGTTCTCTTGTTTGTATTGAAGACTTGGCAACCTTGCAGGCTCACATGTGATTCACTATGGAACCAGGAAGTCTGGACCTAAAATAGTTATTGTAAACAATGACTCTGTCCCAGAACAGCGTTTTTAAAAAGACAGAAACTAGCGACCACCCAGCTGTTACAATGTGACAGATTCATGAGCAGCAAAATACAAACAATACTAATAATAATGAAAAGGCAGAATCAATTTTGGTCATGTTAACAATGGTGAAGACGAAAACTCACGGTCTCTTTCATATGATTCAAAAACAAACATTTAAAAAGTTTACAAAACTTAGAAAATGTTATTAAATCTATTTGATTAAAATAATAAAAAACATTTCAGGTATAAAGGTGAATTATTCTAATGCTTATTGCAAGTGAAAAGCAGAAAATCTGACAATATTGTACATATTTTCTTTAAAAAGGTATCAAGTTAAATAATTTATATGTATGTCTCACTCAGATATCTAAAAAAATGAAAATAACATTGATTCATTTCTCTTTACCTCCTGGTTCCTTCCTAAAGGTTTTACAGCAGTCAATGAGTTAAAGATTATAAGAAATGTTAGTGTGTGTGTGCATGTTTAAATGTGTGTTCTCTCCTCTAGGCCTATCACGTGTGTTGCTAACTCAATTATCAAACTACATGACAACAATCAATCAAAGATAGAAAAGCCTCTGCCCCCCCACCCACAACCCGCACATATACACACACATACGGACACACAATCACCAGAGCCCATATGACACAATTAGCCCACAATTCATAGGAAGTCAGCTACTGGAGAGTGGGGCGGAATTTGATCAAAAGATACCAACACTCTTCCAGGAATAGAGATCCAGCTACATAACGGCTCATAAAAGCCTCCCACTGACCTCTGGCAAGCATAAAACACTCCCTAAAGAGCGGCGGAATCTTTTAGTGTACTTTGGTTTCCAGTGCATATATATGGAGCGGCATGTTGCCCACACAAGTGACTCCTCCCACCCTAAATACAGAGCAATTAGGGCAAAAATATGGGCAGCAGGATGCAACGAGCCCCATTCGCTCCTTCTACAACTGCCCATCCTCTAACTGAGGTGGTTTTCTTAATCTCTATTTATAGCTCTCCAGAACCATCAATTACTCAGTCCTTCAGTCATGTGAAACCAGATTAGGATCACAGAACTCAATCCTGCTTCTTCTGTCAGATGATATTAGTTAATGTATACACTCAGGTGAGCATAAAACGTCCAGCAGAGCAAGAAAGAAAAAACAAGTGGACAGGTTCTCAAATTTTAATCCCCTATTTCCTTTTTGCATAAAAATAGGCAACATAAAAGTCCCTAAACAGTTCAGTCACTTCCATGAAGAAGAGACAGAGGTAAGCCACATATGAGAGTGATGCGAGGATTAGAGCAGCGTCTTGGAATGAGGGGCAGAAACCTTAGAACTGCATCGTTTTAAAGCTAATTAAGACGTGCATGTATGCGTGAGATAAGAAGCTGAAACTCACAAAAACACGTTTCCCTTGACTAAACATCCAACCTGGACCAGAATAGTTGACTGTGCTGCCATGACGTTGTGACACAAAGAGGTATACTATGATGTTCTTGTTGAGGTGGTAAGTGTGGGAAAAGACTGTCGACCCTCTTATTTTCACACTTCTCCACCTGCTTAGCCTCCAGTTATTATAAATCATGTCATTGTTTCTCTGTCTGTGTTTGCTGGTTACATGTTACCAGATGTGTCATCAGGATGTTGAACTCTTTGTGGCTTCAGGCTGCATGAGTCAGTCTCCTCTGTGTTCAAGGGTAAAACTCTGATGCACGAGTCAAGAAGTAGGACGACAGTGTCAAGTATTAAAAGATGCACATTAAAGACAACTACTGCAACCAGTGGTTTTAGTAAAAGGTTTGTTTTATTTACATGAAACACATTAGCCAAACAGGTCAAACCTGACAAAATAAACCTCAGGGCCAATTTATTTGCAATTCCCAAATGAACACTACTGTTTCGCCCTCTAACTGCTATTTTAACGCCTTTCGGTAGTCACTGAATAAAGATAAGAAAGGGCAGACTCTGGTACATTTATTAAAAAAAATCTGTCAGGCTCTAAATCATTTTTTTGTCCTTTACTGTCTGATTTTTTTATTACTTTCCACTTTATTACTTCCCTTCAGTAACCTTGAGTGTGGCTTCCTATGATTCGGTAAGTTATTGCTTCTTAATTTAAGAGATGGAATTCTCTCAGTGAATGCAACACACGTCTGAAGGGTCAGAACCTGCTTAACAAGATTATCCAGTCCAGTTTATGAAGTTTACTCTAAATCCATGCTGATAAAACCAAAAGCTGCTGCGGGACGATCAACCGTCTCTGCTCCAAAGTAACCACAATGAATCTAAATGAAGTTACAGACGTTTGAGCATAGGTGAAGTGTCAAAAGTTTATATGATACATTTTTAGTAAATAAACTGGATTGTTCTGAACATTTTTTTAAAGAGGCCCTTCCATTAAAAATGGTTTTTCTGAGGTTTATTTTGAATATTTTAGCTCCACAGGTGTTCAACAACTTCTCTTTCAGTTTTAATCTCTCAAACTACGCAGGCGGAGATAAAACCCGAGTCCGAACGACCTGTATCTGTTTCGTCACAACTCCTTTGTTTGTTAGTTTTCGACAGCTCCTGCAGTTGAAACCACACCTAGCATGCTGCTGGCTAAAAGCTGTAGCATAAGACGTAGCAAACAGGAAGACACGACGTCTGACGTTGCCATGCACAGCGGGGCAGGAAACAGTATACTTTGCTCTGATAGGCTAGTTTGTTAGCCAATCTGAGTCCAGCAAATGCGAATATGAACAAGCTGCTGACGAAGCAGCCTGACGGAAGGAGCCAGACCCACCCGAATTTTAACGCAGACAGATTGAAAGGTCTGTTAATAAGTGTTTCCTGACATGTTTTAGGTATAAAATGTTTCATATTACTGGTTAATACTTAAAGGGGATCAAAATGCACTTTTTTGAGGTTTTTGGGGTATATCATGATGTGTTGTGCACTGATGAGGCCGTGTGAACGTCCAAAGCGAGTATCAAAGTTCCCGTTTGTGGGCGGTCCGCTTTGTTTCATATTTAAAAAACGGTTGAATCGGAAAGCACCATTTTTTCCTACGTGGCATTTCATCCTACGTATTTCATAGCGTCCAATAAAAGTGCACAGTGAAGTAAACAGTCCAATCCCCCACCGCCAGCCCATACACCGGTAGCTGCGTTGCGCTAGCTTGTGCTGCTGCTCTTGAGAAGAGATGACTACGCAAACGAGGACCTGTTGTGTTCAAGGATGCTCAACCCATGCTGGAAGTTTACACTCACTCCCGAAGGATGAAAAAACAAGAGAAGAGTGGCTGAAGTTCATTTATGGAGAAGTGCCACGCAGTTATAACCTCAATTTGAAAGTATGTTCAGCTCACTTCACAGAGGACTGCTTCCATAACTTGGGTGAATTCAAGTTGGAATTGTCAAAGAAACTGATTTTAATTAAAAATTCTTTACCAACCCTGAAGGAGGCGACCACATCGTCAATACATGTAAGTTTATTTATTTAATAAAATGCTGCCTTGCCTGATAAACGTTTGTTCGTGGTCTGAAGAGTTCATGATGCTAGCATGTGATAGCCGCTCTAGCAACAATGTCCGTGAGCAACAGGTTTATCATACCATATTGTGAATCTATTTTCATTGATAACATCTGACAGCACTGTTTATTCGCTCATGTGATTAGTTGAGTTTTATGTGTTCACCCCTCCGTCTTCCTCAGAAGACGTTTCAGGCTCGAACATATACGGTTGTAAACGTCCACTCGCCATGTTACTGGACTGTTGACGGAGCCGAGAAGAAAGGCTTGCTGCGGGCAACGGTTGTAGCCAATCAGAGCGAAGTCAGCCAGGGAGACCCACATATCATTAACGAAAGGAACCGTGTTGCTGAGAAGAGGATTCTGACCTGCCCGTACACCCCCGTCCTGTTAGTTTTTTAATCAAATTCTTTTGAGAGTTGACATGTGCAGGGATATCTACTACATGAAATAGCTTTACGCCAGTTTAAACAGTGATGTCATCACACCTTTAAGAAATAACCACAAAGTCCTGAAATTTGTATGAAATGGCCTCTTTAAATAGAATGATAGCAAGTAAGTTGCCTAAATATTGTAACAGTTGTTTGTATTGTTTTTTTCTGAGGTTGTTGTAACACAAGATGCATTTTATTGGTCAAAACACATTAATCATTGCTTTACTGCATTATGTTACATGTACATGTGATTATTTGTTGGACTCTGTTGGAATAATGTTACATCCCCAACAGGAATGTGATTCCTAACACTAGTGAGCTTCAGTTCATTTCCCTCATTGGTTGCTGTCTCCCCACATGGAAGTAAAGCTGCAATCTGGGACCTAGAAAAGGACTATAAATCTGCTCCTCTGGGCCTTTTGATAATCTGATTGCGATTAGACTTGTTATCTTTGTGCAAAATATATAATAAATGTTGTTATATTTTGTTTGGACACATCTGTATCTGATGTTTTTCCTGTTTATGTGGTTATCAGGGAGTCAGATGCAGGTTTGTCTGTTTTGTTTTTCTGGTCATCGGGTTAGTTAATGCAAAATTTTCTAGCTGAACATGTTTTGTTTGTTATTTTGGCTTCGCTCTTCCTGCAGCCTAAATGCCGGTCTGTGTAAAAAAAGAAACAAATTAAGATGAACCTCAATACAAAGAAAAAAGTCAGAAAGTAAATGATTTAAACACAAACCTGCAGAATTATACTCATCCATTTAACCTCCTATCAGCCTGGGGAACAATGCAGAAGCAGATGCTAGTCTGGGAAATACAAAATATTACTTACTTATCCAGAAATGCCTCGATAAATATGATTCTCAAGTGAAATGTGAGTTTCCTTTTTTTCCCCAGGTTTGGAACAGATAGCAGATGCACATGATGTAGAAAAAAATACAATAAAATAACAGAAACAGAAAGTTCTTACTGAATCTGGGCCTCCACAGAAACACACAACAAAGCTTCAGTAAAACTTCTGACATTATTGAAGTTCAGAGCAGCAACTAGTTTAACACTGGTGATCATGTATGTGTGGTATTAGATCCTGTTACTATATGCTGTACTGGCACAAGGAGAAACCTCATTCAGATGCTGTTCCTCCTTGTTATTTCCACCAGACCACCGTGCAGCATTGGAATTTATACACAGCAAGCCCCGCCCCCTTCTGTCTTTCTTGCTGATGCAGATTCAGGCTTGGATCGCACGTGTTAAAAGTGTAACAGTTAAGAGAACTACTTTTTTTCTGAAGGTGGCTGCTTTGCTTTTGTTGTGGTCCAACTAACAAACGTCATAAGCCTCAGCAGCGACTGGGTACTTTATAATTTCCTGCACTTGTCCCGGCTTGTTTTTATTGATGTGACTCCCAGAAGACACTAAAACACTTCTTATAAATGTTCTACGATCTAATTTTTCACCTCCTGCCAGGGTAAAGTTATTACACCCCAGTGGCTGCCTGGCCTTCATAAAACTGTGTAGCTAATGGTGCCAGTTTTTAAATCTGCATGATTGTGTTCAAATTGCACATTCAGAGCTGGATAGATGGTTTTTGGAGGTTCTTGGTCTACTAGACCTGAAACAGGAATTAAGAAGAAATGTGTTATTTAACCTACTTTTGTCTTCACTGTTTGAAACATAATCTATTAAAATTCAACCTGAGACTTTAGGCGTGAGGGTGCACGGTGTGTCTCTGTGTTAGTCATGAGACAGACTGGTGCATCATGTCTTACACTGACTACTGGGATAAGCCCCACCTTCTTGCAACCCTGGACAGCAAGACTTATTGAAATATTACTGACCAGTACCAAAAGATTTATAAGGAAATAACCTAACTATGAACACATCCGAGATAAAATGATGATGCTCTGAAATTTGATCTCCACATTTTAAGCTGTTTTAAGCCACATACTGGATTTTTCAGATTTAAACGCTAATGTGTTCATGGCTGCTCAGCTACTGTATCTCTCAGTGGGTAATAAATCAATGTATTTCTAAGAAACAAGTTTTTGCAAAGTCTACCGAAAGAGTCGTGGATAACAAACTCTCACAGGACACAGGACATTTCAAGTGAGATCTGATCATCAGACATACAAGTAGACATGTAATCTTCTGTCAGGAGGTACAGTAACTAATAGATTTAAAGGGGAAACGTAAGTCACTTTTTTCTCTGTGACCTTGTTAATCTTTTGTTTCATGTTACATTACAGGGATTTTTATCAAGTTTAAAATAAAACTTTCACTGTGATGTTTTATAGCAAACAGGCTGATTTGCTTTAACTGATATATAACAGGTGAACTAGGCCATTAGGTGTAATGAGCAGGTGACAATAAGCTTTATTAAACATGGCCGCTGCATCCAGCAAATTGGTTGCTAACAGGAAACTATCGTCTTGTATTTGGAGGTTATTTTCAAGTCGGTACCTCAAATTAATACTTTTTTTATCTGCAGTTTTGGCAATGCAACAATCTGACAACTGCAAACCTGTTCCATCGAAGCTATTGGTTGCTCCTGAAAGCAGAGAGACAAGGAAGGGGAGCCTTTGATCTTAGATGAACAGGAGTCTGTCTTGTTTCAGAGAACGATGTGTTTCTGATGGAAGATTCACGCTCGTGTTTTATCTGTCAATTTTTTACACTCAGTTATTTTTATAATCTCAAAACCGACGGAGCCCGTTCTTCATATAATCAGCCGTGGAGAGCATATTAGCTCTGTCAGAACAAAGTTGCATGAAGTGTTTTCATCAGATCTGATGTGCGTCAACTCGTTTTTTAAAGGCACACGAAAAGTAAAGCATCCATTTTTAAACATTTGCGACTTCAAAATGCCTGTCAGAAGTTGTTTGTGGAAGCCTGAGAAGTTTGCTTTACATCCTGGATCAAACTCAATGCTTCACTCAGGTATGAGTCAAATATGTACATCACACTGCAAATATCTCAAATTTATTCAATTCACCTGAAAAGCAGCAGCAGTCTTTAGATTATTACCAGTTAACTCAAACTTAATTGCTTTCAGCAGATGTTTTATTTGACGCTTCAGTTATTAGATCACAGATAAGGTTTTGGATTTTATGGTAACGTCAATGTCTTTTTAGTCTTATTTGTGGGCATCTAACGTAGAATAAAAGATGACTGCAGATAGCAAAATTATGATAACATTCAGAATTCTACAAAAACAAAAACACCAACTGAAACACAAAGTACAAGTTGAAAATCGGAAACGTAATAACATGAACGAACCCTTTCCGACTCCAGAACGTTTGTTTAGGTTTTCCTCAAATTAACAAGTAAGCAATTTAGCGGCGACAGAAGAAACAGAGTTGTGAACAGCAAACAGCTGTTGGTAGTTTGCACCCTCCAGCTCTGCTTTACATAAATGAGTCAGTCTTTTCATCAAAATGCCATCACTCCTAATCTTTTACCCACCACAGAGGAAGTTAGGCTGTGTGCATTCCTGAGATTGAAGCATTTGATTACACAACATATTTAGAGCAAAAACATCTGAGTGCTCATGATTTGCTTGTAAAACTATGACTAAATGCCAAAACATTGAGGGGAAAATTTGATTAAGATGAATATGCATTGCAGCCATTCAGCTGAGTGTGATCTGTCAAGATAGTCATCCCAGCTGTGGAGCTCCCGAAGCAATTTACTCAGTGGTGCCCTTATAACAAATGACACCACTGGAACCGTCGGAATGGAAAGAGAGAAATGGGCTTGCAAATAGTTCTGGTTTTATCTCCATTATGGTTTAATATTGCAGTGTCACCGAAGTGGAACACACGCAGACACACTAACACAGACCCCGTGCCTGCATGGAAACATGCACACACTCACCAGCCCAAGGTTTTCACTACAGCCACAATATTAATGGTGTGTTAAATTGAAGACATTAAAATGGAGAACAGCTTTAAAAAAGGGGCCGTCTGGGAAAAAAACTGAGCCAGGTTTGTCGTAAATGCTCCTGTTTTATATAAACCAGCACAGATAAGGTCAAAAGTAAGCAACACGACAGTCTTTACTTTGTGAATTTGATCAGGATAAATGTATATAAGAACACCCAGCTGCATCTGACTGGCTGCTATGTTGCATTATGGGTCATTTTTTGATGAGGTTAAAGGATATTTATAAGTCGAGGTATCTTTGGAGTGACGGTTGCCTCAAGGGGTGGATGTGCTTGAGCTTGTTTTGTCAGAGTCTAACCCCCCGAGGATGTCTGCTGGCTCTAATCTCTCATCTGAGCACGTCAACAAAGATTTGCATCCTACAATCCCAAATTCTCCTTCTGAAAAGTTTCTTTTTTGGAACATTTGCAGGCTCTCTTCATCACCTGCTGCTGAAAGGCAAGAGGAGTGTCTGTGTTTGTTTGTTTGTTTGTTTGATCAAACTATCTCATGAACCACTGCACAGGTTTTAATGAATCGCTCAGAAAGTAATCACTGAACGTACAAGTGATTAGTTCTTAGAATCAACTCTGTTCAAAATGAGCTAATCAGCCTAAGCCGGGATGAAAATGACTCAAACTCTGTTAATTTTACAGATATTGTGCTTAAATTTGGTGTGGTGGTGGTTAAGATTCCTCTTGATCACATATTCCAAGTCTTAAAAATTGTATGATTTGCTCAGAATTTTTCAATTTACCTTTCAAAATGAATCCCATTTGTCTGTTAGCAGAATATCTCCAGAATGTTAATAGCTTAATTTTGGGAGTCCATCCCATTTAAGATGGAAACCACAGCTCATTGACCTTACACAGAACAAAACTCTGAGTCCTGAAAGATCACATGATCTTTTGTGAATCACATTTAAAATTATTTTTTCAAGATTTGACCAAAACAGCTACAACTCCAGGCTCTTTTATTGTATATGAAAAGGTTCCCGTGGTAACACTGCAGCAGAAAAGGGAGGAGGAAGGAAACACAATTCCTGAAAAAAGAAAAGGAAACAAAGATGTCAGGTCTTTGGGGTCAAGCACATAATTAGCTTGGAGTGAGGGGTTGAGCTTCCACCCATCCCCCCTCCCTTCTGCGTTTCCTTCCCACCTTTCTGTCTGTATCTCACTCAAATCTCCCGTGGCTCTTATAAATCAAATGGCAATCAATAATTTAAACATATTCCAACCTCCAATCTCAGCAGGGGGAGAAATGAGAAGGAGGGTGGGACAAAAAAAGAACACAGCAGCCACCTTTGTTAGCTTTCCACGTTCATTACACATTCAAGCAGCACTTCCGTGAATCTGTGAATACTCTGGGTGCGTTAAACACTCAGGTGAGGTGATGACACAGTGGAGCTCCAGAGGTATGAGATGTGAGTGTGAATGTATTAAGGAGTCACCTTGCCCTGTGACATGGTGTAAGGTATTGTTTAATCAACTTCTTTTGATGGAGCTTGTTTTTTTTTTTGCACCAGACAAGAGCTGTCAGGATCTGCTCTGCTGTGGATGAGGGCTGCTCAAGCGAAACAATCAGAAGAGTCTGGGTCAAGACCACAATCAGCGCTGAACACCAGGGGTCCAACTGACAGTGCAAGCACAGCACTCACACACTTATACACAATCTGCAGCTAATTATGGCAACCTGACTGACCTTGAGGAAGAAAAAGAATAACAATGCAGAATGTGTACGTCCTTTATCCTGGAATTATCAACTACAGACGAATTTGATGTGTAACAGTCAGCAAAGAGACGGAACTTGTTTCCAGATATTGAGACTGAAGATGACACCAGTGGAAAACTGTTCCTCTGTCTGTTCAAGTAAGAGTTGTTTCTACCAGCTGACTCCTCTCCATTGATCCTAGTGGGATCCATTAGATAAAAACAATTTCACCTATAGGGTTCATGGGATGGTCATATTTGTGACCATCAATTTTTTTTTTAATTTAGTAAATAACTTAGATTGTATTGCTTTTTTTCCCAAATAAATGTTTACCAATAATTGGTTCTAATTTTTACCTGATTTAATCTGATAGCTGATTAACAGGCTGCTGGTGAACCTGCTGAGAAGATGCAGAGGTCTGAATCACGTGCGTTTAAGCAGAAAATCATCTAAAATATGCAGGACAGTCGTTTCACGAGGATTAATCCAGTCTGATAAAACAAGCTGTCATTTCTTCATTTAGACATGAGATAGGGATATTTTTTTTATCTGTCAGCTTTTGGAAATATAATAAAAAAAAAAAAAAACTAGAACAGAAAAGGTGTTAGCCCACAGTAATATGAAGCACAGTTACTAAAAGCCTTATGAAAACTTAACTGAAGGTCCAGAGAGGAAAGAACAAAAGGGAGAGATAAAAGAGCAGTGACCATCCACTCTATTCCTGCTGGCCTCTCTCTTCCATCAACCTGGCAGTGCCAAGGAAATACAGTTCATTATCATTAATCACGCTGCACTCAACATTCACACAAGGTACAGACACTCCCCCATCAAGTTACCCTAAACAGATGTCTGCAGCGTCTGCAAGTAATAAACTGAATGTAGTTCTTCCCCAAAAAAATCTTTCAAATGTTCTTTAGTCACTGATGCATCATCTCTAAAGGAGAATGATGACTAACAACAGAATTACACAGCAGCAGTAACCCTCACACCCCAACCTGCTGCTTCACAGCAGACTATGTTTTAATGTGTTTTTTTCCAGGTGCAGCGATAACTCCTTATTACAGATGTAAGATACGTTAAATATTAAAGACAAGGGCCAAGATCGTGTGTGTGTGTGCCTGAACACACACACACAAGCTGAACTGGAGGTGGAGACAGCATGTTGCAATACATCACGTATGATCAAACTCATGCATATGCAGCAGGAAATTTGCATGTTAGTGCTTTTATTAAATAAATGAGTTTTGACACTAAAAAGTGTGTGTGTGTGGGGGGGGGTTAAATCCTTTGTGATGTGTAGAAGATGTACGTGTGTGTTTTTTTACTGGTTCATCTTTTCTGAAGCTGCTCTACAAAGTTAATGTATGTGGCAAATCAGTGATTATTACACATTTATTTGACTTCTTGAACGTTTTGTTTTTACACTCTGATGCTTTAATACCAGTTTCTCACTGAACTCAGACTGCTGTTCAGCTCTTCACACGTCGGGTGCTTTGAATCAAAAAGTTTCACAACATTCTAGATGCCATAATTAATCATCTGTTCATTGTGGCTGTCTGCAGTCACCCTGTTGGTGATTGAGGGTGAAGATAATTAAAACATGCAGTTCTGCTCCGTGTCTTTGCACCAAGTTGAAAGGATTTCAAATCTGTCAAGAGGATTTGATGACACCCTAAAATATGCAGGTCTATTACCTGGTTTGGAGAGACTAAACTATCCCCCTTAGAGTTCTTGTTATGTTGTTATAAGGGATATAAAACCATATTTCTTATGTCCAAAAGTTACATCAAAAAAGCAAAGTTATTTGAGCAAAATAAAACTTTTTTTTTTGTCTGTGTAAAATTGAGAAACTTTTACACTTGAGAAAACCCCTTAATCAAAACACAACCTCTACAGCAACCTGGACTTCTTATTGTTCTCTGCACTAGTTTTCAGATCAATCTTTTTTCGCCTGCACGACCTCCACTTACACCAACACAACATTAAACCTACTAACCAATAACTCACAAGGCAGGATGTGCAGCTGTGATTGAGACTTAAAATGAAGTGCATGAAATAGAGCCTGTGTTTTCATGGTCAGTGTTCAGGTCTGAGTTTATCATCTTTGCTCAGTGTGATTGTGTGTCTTCACTATCCTAAAAAAGGAAAAACACCGTGACTGCAGAGGCCTCTCTTATCTGTCAGCTTCTGTCCAAGGAGCCACAACAAAGATCAGCACCATTAAAGATAACATTCTCATCATGGCTAGTTGTAGAAATTCACCACAGTTCAGTATTTGACCAATGAAAATGTTTCCGCTCCAGGTCAGCTTTAGGTCAGCACCTCAAACGACCAGCCCGCAGAGACAAAAACTAGCTTGGCTGTGTCTGAGAGTACAAACAAATCATTACATAGACAGGGTTTCCAGCCAACACTTGCTGCTCTCTGGGGCTGACTGGGGTTCTGACAATCATCCAGCCCTACTGTCTGTAGGACTGAGGCCGTGAAGGCGAAGAGGGAACGGAGGCATTTCAATCAATACGGGCTCATTATCTGTTGCCTTCTGTCCCAGGGAGATGAGTCCCAGCGCTCGGCCTGTTGATGAGTACAGCACACCCACAATTCAATTAGGGGTATGGCCAAGATGCCAAAAGAGGTTTGATCAAAGCATTCTGTCTAGCTAATTAGCACAAACAGCGATTTGCAGTGGCTATTTTTATATCTGAGGAGGGGAGTGTGTTGTTTTGTTAATGGTAGTTTCATCCTTTAATGGACAGGGAATAACCTGGTTGATTTTTAATGCACGGACTCCTGCCAAGGGACTGAGGTCCCTGGTGCTGCTCTACTCTCACACACATGTATATGGATGTGGACACAACTCAGTGACCCTTCAAAAGGTCACAAATGGTTTAACGCGGCTCCTCTTTGCAGGTTAAACTCACCAGAGTGAAGGGGTGTGTGCATGTGTTGCTCCAGACAGGAAGTGTAGGGTCATCAAAAACTAGTGGCGAGGGAGAATTGAGCTGTTGGCAGAAGTCCTCAGGGACTCCTAAAGCAACGAGCTGACAGCTTTATAAATCTTGTAACAATGGTTGACCTCCTTCCCTCTAATGAGGCAAAAAGATCTGAAGCCTGCAAAGGAAAAACAGGTGTGTGGCTTAAGGTGACTCCCCAACCTCGACGTTAGTGTTTGTTTCACCAGAGAGAGCGAGACTGTTCCTGCAGTACCTAACCGTCTGTCTTAGACTCGTCTCCACAGTCGGACACTATCTGATGCGCTTGCAGAGAGCATCAAATATCCCCCCAGCTCACGCCATGACATTTAAACAGGTGAAAGGTCGAGTTCAGCTCAAAGGAACTTACAAATCATGCAACGCAGGAACAAATAAAACTTCAGTTTGTATTTTCTTTCTACCATATTTTGAATCTGTGTGATATTATCAATGTAAAGGCTTCAGAATATATTAAAGATTCATCATCATAATAATATCAATAAATGCGGTATCGATAACACAAAGGGCAGCAATAAATCAGAGGTTATTATATTCCAACTGCTGTGCTTGTAGTATGTTTAAAGATCAGATGAACTCTGATTATTCTTGATGCCTTCAGCCAGTTTAGATGATAAATACTAAAATACACAAGAACGTAACAGCATCAGTTCACTTTAAGTGGTGATTGTTTACTGTTAATCATAAAGTTTTGTGGATAACAAGCACTCAGTAAAGATTAGACAAAAATATGGGGTTAATTAAATGTTCTGCTCATTTTAATTCTAGACTAGGAGCCTCGTTGTTCTGTGTGTGTGAACTTTGGCTAAACAGAACACAGACTAGAACTGTAGAAATGTTGACCTTTAAAAAATTGAGAAATAAAAAAGTAAACAGTTTCAATGTGGTTACTGTTGAAAACAACAGCTTGATACTGTATGAAATCCTGTTTTAAACTATTCTGTTTAGTTCACCTGTAAATTCCCTGGGGTCTGACATAATAGATCAAAACTTTCAGAACATTTTATGGCTCCCCTGGCTGTTTAAAAGTGGCATTTTCTTGAGGGCTGATGGTGTGAGCAAGCTCAGTTTTAATACCATCATAAATAACATTTCCACAGTCCTTCAGGTCAACTCAGCTGATGTGAAAAAGACAGAAGACTGCACAGCTGTAAATGTCACAGAACATCAGAACCCGCCTGATACTGGCTGCAAGTGACCACAGTAGAAAAAAATCATTAAAAAAAAATTCACTTTCATCTGGTATCCCATAATCCCCCAGGTGGCTGTTTGTTATTGCACAGTTTCTGGTTCAGAGTTTTCTGTTTTCTGGGAATTTTAAACAGCTTCACGAGTCTTTATTCAAACATAAAATCAAAACATTTAGTATTAGGATTTCTCTTCATGCAGGTTTGGAGAAAGAGAAGAGGTTAAAAGTTGAAAACGTACTTTGTGTTATTTGTCTTACAGTGAGTGAAATAACTTTGATGATGCGCGGGTGGGTTTAAATAACTCTTCACATCGGATGCGTGCTTTGCTGTAATTCTCAAACACTTGGCCCCAACATTAAATGTGTTTTCTCGCACTTGCAACTTGTAAAATAAATGAAAAATAAACGACTCACCAACTGTAAAGTGCAAATAAAGATGAGAGTGCACCGTCCGCTGCAGCAGCCCATTGTTGTGTCAGCGGTGAGGGACGCGATGACTCTGATGGACCTGGGAGTCTATGGGATGGAGCTCTCCGTGCACCGACCAGATTCAGATCTGATCCAAGGTCCCACTTTGTCCCATTCTCCTCCTCCTCGTCTCCCCTGACTTCTTTAAACTGATGAAGGTCTGAATCAGCGGACACTGGACAGCTTGATCAGGACGCGCTTCTTTACCCCCTCCGGCCGAGCGGTCGCACATGAGGCGTCTGGATGGGAGGATGGACCGGCGTGTACAAGGAGAGGAGGAGGAAGGTGGATGGTGGTCGGTGAGGGGAGGTGGGGGGGGGGGCTTACTGAGGGGCGTCACCTGCAAACGCTCTCTGGTAAGACAACCGAGCAAATATTTTCTTATTAAAGTTTTTTTTTTTAATAAACATGAATTGATCCGGTTTGACATACAGTCACCGAAACAATCTGGACACGCATGTTGGAAAATATATTTTTGATTCACAGAAGCACTATATATAAACTCAACATTGTGATTTGATAACTCTGATATCAGAATTTT
>SSNP01000007.1:2312990-2387970 GCA_006937955.1 Pachypanchax playfairii | reverse complement strand
ACGTCACATCTAATTCCTAACATAAGCCACGCCTCCTATTTCCCGCCCCTCTTTTGAAATCCTGCTCCCTCCCCCTGGAGTTCTCCGCCTACCTATGTCCTGGAGCTCCTCCCACATGACCATAAATAAGCTCGGTGTTATTACATCGCAGACAGGATATTGTTGAAGTAATCCTTCAGAAGAATTCAAACATAGAAATAAAATTATTTCTATTGTTAAACAGCTCGTGCTCAGTCAGATGAGGCTCCTTCACTGCGCAGGCCTTTTCACAAAAAATAATCTGTTTTCACTGGACAAGTGATTCAAACTCAAACCTCATATCGTGCAGCACTTTCTTAAGAGATATCACTGTCATGCCTGTCTGCAGAAGCATCGACTGTGACACTCTCGTTCAACAGCTGCAAGTCCTACAAAAACATCTGTGTGAGCTGGTGACCACGAGAAAGTGACTGACTGTGCAAGAGGCTCAAATAAGGTCAGTGTTCTATTAAAAGGCTTGATGGAGGTTCTGCTGTGTGCTCTCATTTCGCCCGTCACCTCTTTATTTCTTTACCCCGTCCGTGTAATAATGCGTTTGTGTGTCCTGACCACGTTTTTTCATGACAAGCGTGGCCCTCCAGGGCTGCTGTTCTTCACACAGACACTGATGTGAAGTGACAGGAGAGCCAGTGGTGCTCTGCTCCAAGGGGACCTGCTTTGTTGAGGAGCCCTTAGAGCCAGTGGCTCATGGTGGACAACACAAATAAAAGGACCTCTAAAGGACATTTTTTTTTCTTTTTTAAAAGCATCTCCGGCTCTTTAATTCTATCTCTCTTTCTTTTTTCATATTTCTCTTACACAATTCCTCATGTAGAGAAACTCAAGACAAAATCCTGTTTATCAAACAGCACGTTTGGTCATTTTTTTGTGGCTGAAACATGACTGCAAAACAGATTCTATCTGCTTAAATTTCCTGAGAAAACAGTATTCTAATATCGTCACTGTGCAGCAGTGTCGACTGGAATGCTTGTAATAATCAGGGTGAAATACATGCTGTAGATAAAAGCTACAGATTCTTTTATCTGTTGTACAAACGCATCAGAAGCTGAAATCAAAACAAGCTCCTGCATGAACATTTTCTTATTTTAGGCCCAAACACATAAAACTTGAATAATATGTCGTACATGAGCCTTTCCAGTCGGACGCTTATCTGACTGTTCTCTCGTTTCTTTTTGAAGATCATTTCAAACCTGATAAAGAATCAATACAAAGAATAATTTGAGGAGCTTGTCGATATAAGGATTAAACGCATTGATGAAAAGGTGGGCTCGTCTGTTAAACCCGGTGCAGTTCCATCAATGACCACTTGATGGCACTCTCTATGAGTTTGGCTTTGATTGAATGGATGTTGCGACTGGTGCGTCAAAGCAACGACAAACCAGAGAAAGCATAAACTGCAAGTTTTCAAAATAAAAGAATCTCAGCAGATCCTACTGAAGATGTTCTGGAATTCAGAGCAGGAAAGCAGCTCAGTCAAAGAAATAAAAATTGTTTCTTAGTAACTAAGTTTTTTAGGCACTTTGGAGAACATTACAGGTTTAGGCTAGTGGCTGTTTTAAAATATCAGCTGTCCTGGGACGGAGGTGAGGCTGCCAGAAACAGGCTTTACATAGTATATTATTTGTATAAAGGCGATATAATATCATCAGCTAGGGCACATATTTTTAAAAATAAAGCACCATTGATTATTATCTTTAAAATGCATGCTTGAAAAACAAATGACTCAGCAAGACAGGGTTACAATTTTTAATTTTTCTTAAACTTTTTCTTTACACACTAAAAATACATTTGATCAGAAAACAGTCTCTACAGACACACATTTCTTCTGTTAACTATTAAATGTGGTGCATTTTTAGTTGGTTTTGTAAATAAAACTGTGATCTTTCTGTATGGTAATTTTGTTACAATATGTTCTGTTACAAATTTGTAAACATTCATTTGTAAATCGCTGCCCTCTGACGATTTTTCAGTGTTTCAGCTGATGTTTTGTTATTATTCCAGTAAAGACCAGTTTGTTATACTGCAGCAGGATTATGACTCTTTCTGTTTTAAATAGGTTTTGTGTTTCAGTCAAACTCTTAAATCTTTATTTACATATTTTATGACTAACTTCTTTCTTCTTTTTAGACAAGATGAAAAAAATTCCAATAATTTGGATTTTATTCTGAAAATATTTCCAGGAAGTGAGCGAGGGCTGTGAACTCTATTTTGACAGCGTTTGAAGTCACATGGTTGTGCCTAACTGAGCTGATGGAGGCAGATGAAAAAGGTAGGAGGCGGGCGAGCCCCTCCGGTTGCGCGTCAGCATCCCCTCAAATAGAAATCCGCTCCTGTCACTTCTGCCGCGCGCGCACAGACACGGACAGCTGCAACCCCGATACAACAATCACAGGCTCATTTTATTTTCGATCAGTTTTATCAAGTGTTTCTTTTTCTTTCTTTGTGATGCCAAAGACGGAGAGCAGGAGGAGGTTGTGAGGAGGCTGCAGCGTTACGGAGAATGATAGTGAGGATCAAGGCGCGCTGTCCCAGGAGACCCCATCAGGAGAGCTGGCCGTGAGGATGCTCCTCTAACGCACCGGGCCGAGTGAGTAGCTTCAGCATCTCCATCACTCACACGTTCATCTGACAGCTGGACACTTTGGGACAATTTCAAACGCTCGACCCGCTGTAACGCCTTGAATTTTACGCTGCAACGTATCGATCCCACCTGTCTGATCAATCATTAATAAGGAGCTTTTTTTAAAGTGTACGTCCCTGGCTGGCTGGCGGAGTCTTAAAGTTTCCTGTTAATTAGGCAGAAGAGAGGCGGCCCCCGTGCACACCGGTAAAACTGCCTGCACGTCGGGGTTTAGCAGCGGAGCATCGCGGGTTCGATCGTGTCTCTTTAAAGTTTGCATTAGAGTGGACATGTGTTGCACTCTGCAGCCACAGTGGCTAATTAACAAAGGCTTTGTAATGGGCTCCCCTATCACAGACACTCATCATTAATCCAATGATGGCCGGAGGGCGTGGGTTGCTGTACGTCATGATAAGGGGAAAGCCACCAGTCCTTATTCCACACTTGAGCTGATTAATTATGAAATTGGAACAAATGGACTCTGGCTGTTATATGTGCACAAGAGCAGATGCAGAAACAGAAATAGAAGCTTTTAATATGTTTTCACGGGTGAGATCAGGTCTGGTTCTCATAGAGAGCCATGCAAGTTCAGTCGAGGTTGTCTTTTTGCAATAACATGACTTGCCCTGTGTGGCAGGATTCGATGTATAAGGATTTTCTTCACCTAGAACGAGTTATTGGCTGCAAAATATGAAGCTGTACGGAGTGCAGTGCACGCCGTGCTGATAAATGTGTAGGTGTGAGCTGAACTTCTACACCATGCCCAGAGCATGCAGATGAATGAAATCCACTTACTATGCTGCAAGGGTCCACCTCTCCAATACATGTCTGTGTGTGTGTGTGTGTTATTCACCTCATTACACTCATTGTGTTGACTTAAGCAGTGGGGTCACCCTTGAGGCTCATTCACCTGCAGTATTGAGAAGTGATGCCCAGAATTACACCACATACACACGCTGGAGAAGCTTTTCTCCTTGTGTTACATGTCTCTGCTGTTTCTCCATTGGTGTGAGGGATGAAATGGTATGGCATTTTAATATCATGAGTAGGACATAAAAGTTATCACTATTATTAGAATATTTTTTAATTGTGTTCAAATGTGCAAAAATGACTTCACAAATAGTGGAGGCAGCAGCAAAACTTGTTTTTTAAGCAATCTAAATGTATTTCAGTCATAGTCTTAATTTGTTATTTTACTCTTATTTAAGGTTTCTCGTGTATTCAGCCTAGTTCCTCAAAATAAAAACGAGGAACTTTAATAAGGAGTTCAGCACCTGCTGTTTTAATACACTAATATATAGGATGGTAGCTTGTGGTACAAAAACATGATGATAACAGTAATAATAAGCTAGCTGTGATTTGATGTGTGGAGAGGAACCTATGCTTTACTTCAATGAGCTTTAAAAATTAAGAAAAAAAAGCTTAGAATGCAGTACATGTAACTTGGGCTTTTATTGTGAAAGGGCTGGAAAGCTTTGGCAAATCTAGAAGTAACATCTTTACCTTCTTCTGTTGTTGAGAAGTGAAGCTGAAAGAATCTGGTTTACATGAGCTTCCATGTTGTGCCTTGGAATAAGAGTCTGGTGGGGGGGGGGGTGTAGAAGTCTCACCTATACTCACCCCCAACACAATAATGGTGTTTTTCTTCATTAATATTAGAAGAATGACTGTTCGAACATGCGGGTAAAAGTCACATAAATGAACTGGAGTCAACAGCTGGACAGAGTGATACTTTGAATTCAGGACAAAGTCCCTTTTTACACGGAGGGGGCGGGGCTTAAAATCTATACTGCAGCCAGCCGCCAGGGTCTGATTGTCTCTTTTAGGTTTCAGCTAATATCTAGATATTATTTGTGTTCTCTGACTTGCATTCGCAGATGCAAATGCAGATGGTGAATTTGCTCCATTTTTCTCTCATCCCATGTTTTTTTTTTTTTCTCACACAGTGCAGAAGAATAGTTTACCTTTAAAAGCTTTAACACTAATAAATATTAAAATCCAATCACACTGCAGATTTGTTCCTTTCTGGGGTTTAAAAATCCCTGGGGGACTTGAACGACCTTCTCCTGCGTCCTGGACGCTGTGTGTGTTGGACAAAAAACCGCTTTGCTGGAGTTTTTAGTATCACGTCAAATTCACTTTTAATGATAAATTCATTTTAAAGTGGTAAAACAAACTACAGGAAATTTGACTATGTTAATCATTAAAACCGGAAACCATTTCATTCCTGTTTGGTGCACTTTGTGCTGTATTTTTATGACACATGTACATTAGTGGGACTGAGGCTGCTCCCCACTCGTGATGAGTGGGTTTTACTGAGAGATGCTTAACTCTTGAATCTTGTATATCTTGTAAATTTGCGATAGAGCTTCAGCTCCGTTCTGAATCCGGGGCAATCATGTTGGCAGCCTGCCCACGCACACTTTGAACAGTAGCTCAGTTACTCTCTTGATTTTTCCACAAACTAACAGAAATTCCTCTCCCCTGCAGCCTTTGCATCACATTTCTCTCAAAAGGTTCTTAATATTCTCTCTTTGTATGTGTGAAACACCCAATCATTTCAACAGGGAAACCTGTGTCCGAGCACTGTAAGGAAGAGTTCTTGTTGAGCGTGACAGAACAGTCAGACAGCTCCCACAGAACAGAGAACGATTCCTGCTGCTGATGCACCCAAGGCGACAGGACTGAGCGCTCCTTCCTGCTTCCCTCCTTGTCTCATTCAGCTTCCATCCCATCATGCTTCACCACTTCTGCCTTTCAGAACACACTGCCCCTGGTTCACTTGCACACCTGCACCTTAGTGTCTGTGCACACTCTGTCTTTTTGTCATCTGTTGTACATGTGCAGGAACTACAGTAACTACAGCGTTCTGACAAAAAAATTGACACTAGAATTAAAAAGCATCTTGTGCATGTTCAATAAATGAGCATCTACAATAAACATTTACATTAAAATGTCCAAAAATGGTCCAAAACTCGCTGATCTTTGAGTTGATCAGCTGTTAGAGACTGTGAATATTTTATCCAGACTTTCTCAGTCTGTCACAATCAGCATGGTTTCCTGTTGGTCATTCAGTAGAAGATAAAGACTCATTTTACTTTTTTCAAGCTGTAGTTTGTGATCTGTGCTGAAGGCGCACAGTTTGACCTAATTATTACCTTTATGAAGAACTTAGAAGTTGTCCTGTTAAGCATTTATCAATTGTTTTTATGATGCTACACTCAAGCTCACTATTTGGCAAGGGGCAGCTCACATTTTTTGTTTGTATTTCATGCATGTAGCTACTTAATAAGGATTTATAGAGTCCACAGCTTCATTACTGTATTATTATTTAGTTGTTTGTTGCTTCTACAAGGAGTCTTATTGTCAAGCAGTACGGAAGTTGATTTATGATTAATAATTGAATCACTGCAGTGATGGTGGTTAAACCTGTCACAGATATTACATAATGATATGATTGTTACTGTCTGAGTTGATAAAAATCAATAGAAAAGAGAAATGCTTTCACACTTCTGTTTCTGTTACGGTTCACAGCTGTTTCTCACTCTGGCATCAGTGGCGTCTAATGGCATCAACTGTTTATCGTGAAGCACTTCTAAATCATTCGAGCGACTCAGTTTCACTGAGCATCTGTTTAAAAATGGATTTGGTTGCTAAGCCAAAACACAACAGCCTTTGTTCGGACCACGTGCTGTTTTAGGCCAAACCGACTCGAAAGAGACGCTTTGCAGGGTTTAGAGCAAAAATAATAGTAGCAAAATTAGCAAAACAACGGCAAGAAGACAGTTAAAATATTCTTTATATCTGATTGAATGAAAGTTAAGTTACTGATGAAGATGTTTTTAGAATAAAATGTGTATGTTTTGGTTGGATTCCAGCCCTGAAACCATGGAGTAATGGAGCTATCAGTGAATCATGAGTCAAGCTGTTTTGTTATTGTTCTAACAGAACTTTATGAGTCCTAGATTTTCCCTAAATGCTTCACGATGAGTAAACTTCTTCTAAAAATTTAAATATTACTAGAAGGGAAACTGTCTTTTTCAAACAGACCGTGAGCCAATCAGAAACTGAGAATGCAAAAGAACCTTCTGTGTTCAATGGAACTGCTTTTCCTTTCAAATGAACACTCCCTAGCACACAGATAATTCTCACTCGTGCACATTCATCTTTTTTCACATAATCATTCCTTCACACTCATTTATAACAGCAAACAAACACAATGATAGTTCCACCACCCACCACCCCCCCCCTTCCCCCCCAACATGATGCTGAAGCTTTTAACTGTCATATTACCTGTTTCATTCACTCCTTCACACCATCGTTCTCGCTGCAGAACGGCTCACATTCAGCACAATGATGTTTTTTTGAAAATGTCAGTCGTTCATTGTGGCTTTTGGTTGTTTTATAAAAGGTGCAAAAATGTGATGTGAGTTGTGCAGATCACAGAGGAAATGGTCCATGAACCCTCCAAGTGTGTACGTGCACATCCATGTGTACATGTCAGACTTGTGGGTAATAGCTCAGGGACTTGTTGGGTGGGCAGAGGGCGGTGTTGTGGATTGGCCAGTCACCCAGACAGATGTGCCCTGGCCTGCACTCGGAGTGCGGGGCTTCTTCAAACAGGCCTGCCATCCAGCATTAACGCCATAGACCTTTCACCAAAGGGCTCACAATAGAAAAACTCACTGAGTGCTAAAAGGACTCTCAATTATTTATTCTCTTGTAATGAAATAAAACTGAGGTCACATGGGAAAAAAACACCACATTTTTCTGTGGATTTGTTCTTATTTATTCAACATTTCCCTCAAAAACTCCAACTTGTAGCTGTTTGACAGATTGAAACTTCCCACTAATTGTTTGAAGGTTATCTGTTGTCTCACTTGGCACTAAATACGTTTGTGGTTGTTTTTTTATGGAACGCTCGTTGTAAGAGCCAGAACACTGTAATTCATAATTACTGATTCATGTCTCAGCAGGATTTGAGCATAATGCCCCTGAACGCAATGATACAGAATATCCAACCAGGAGAAAAGACTGTAATTTGCATAGTTGGGATGTTTTTGATGCACTCATAATATATTTGTTTATAAAAAAAACAGGATGTAAGAAACTTGACTTTTTTATTTACAGTAGATAATACTCCACATGTTCCACAAACTGACACCATTTACATTGTGTGTAGATAAAAGTCACCAGTTTTGGTAAAAAAAAAAAAAAAAGAATAAAAAGTTAACTTTTTTGAATAGCTGGAGGAAATTTGACTTGCCCTGACCTTCTTTCAGCACTGGGAATACACGACACTGCTCACGTCACTCTGTTTCCTCCGGTTCGCTGCTGACTTACTTTGCTCATTGTTCAGAGCTTCTTTGAATAAAACCTCACAGTTACAGCTCAGTAAGTGGGAAAGATTCAGGTTTTTCTGTTTTTTTCAAATTCCTACTTCATCTAAGAGTTAGTCTCTCACTGCGGGTGGAGAAGTGTTTCTACCAAAAACATTTTAATCTGCACAATCACTGCGAACCTTTGGGAACTCATTAGCAGGGATCGGATTCTCCTCCCAGCTGCACTTCGTCTTCTTCCTTATGCTTTATGTCACATCTGCTTTTGGTACATGAGAAAACCTACACGTTCTTGCTTTAAGAAAAGGAAACAATGTTGCATAACTGTTTTTGATGCTCTGACGTAGGGAGTCAAACCAGCAACTTGGTGTCTGCAGGTGCGTTTTTGCAGATGTTATTTTATGCTTCTACTGGCAGATTAATATCAGTGTCTGTCGAGTCTTAAAACAATAATCCAGAGTAAACGCAGACACGGTTAGTCACTGGCTTATTGGATCTGTGTGTGGAGATAATTTAATGTCGTCATGTTGTGCTAAAGTTGGATTGTTGGATTTAAGTGATTTTGTGAACAAATAACTCAGCAAGAAATATTCCAAAATAAACACACCAACTTCCAGTTAGAAGCAAATAATTAACTTTCACAAAGCTTTTGTGTAAATCAAACTGTGAATAAATTGCAACATCTTCTGCATATTTTCTGGACACAAATTAGTCACCAGGTGTCTGAAATTGATCTTAATTTGTTTGATATTTCTATTTTTCTTTTTTTTTACTTTATCAAGCTCCCAGGATCAGTGCCTGCCTCGGGCTTGGAATTTCACGATTAGTTTTTTAAATCTCTACTTAGTTTCATAAGTCCCAAAGTGATCTCACATTTCTCACTCTTTCTGACTCGCGGACAATAAACTGAGATCGGTTTCAGTTGGGTACCAGACCACGGTGTCAACTCTGTGACTATTTTGAGAGAAAAATTCAAAATTCCTGCAACACAAGCGAGACCCTGCAGCTCACATGACGAAAATCCTCTCAAACCTTTTGAGACATTTGGTAAACTCCCACTTGAAGGCCATTTGGGTTTTTTGCTTGCAGTCGCATCCTAGTGAGACACTGACTTCAGCTCTCTGTCTCAGAATTTAGTTGCAGGGGCACATTTTGCATTCAGTTGCATGTTTTGCATCAATTTTAAAACATTTGTGAATGTCTCTTCCTGTTGGAGATGCAGAGCGTGTTCTCTGGTGGGCGAGTTCACCTTTGCAGCAGTAGCTGTTCATCGATTCTTCTGACAGTCACGTCAGTGTTGCTGATGCGAGATCAGCCTCTGCACTCAAAGATGACAGTCTTTATTTTTATTTATTAACAAGTCAGTTGCTCTTATGCTTTGCAACCCACAGAAGACTCTTCTCACCTCCTCAGTTCTGAGACGGCAGCACATTTAGAATCAGATCTGTCTTGGGCATCATGCACGATCAAAGAATGGTATCCACCTCAGCTGGAGTTTAGCATGAATGAGAGAGAGAGAGACTGTGGGGACAGTGAAAGCTAAGAGGAAGAATGAAGGGTGGAGTCGAGGGCTCTGGGGAGGACGGGGAGACAGATCCCTTATTGATTGTTTTAGTAAGAGAATCCTCAGGCTTTTAGTGGTGCTGCTTAATAAGAGGGGGCCTGTGGAAAGAGAGATCACATCGTCTGAACTCCACTCTGGAGGCTGCCTTCAGCTTTCAAGAATAGTTTACAACAAAACCAAAACAAAAACAAGACAGAGGTCACTTCATTTAAATTAAAGTGTTGTAGCTCAGGGAATTTTGAAACTAGTCTGTGATGCATTTACCTTGAAAAAGTCACTCAAAGTTTAGACGTACAAAAGGTGGAACTTGTTTACAAAATGTCTTTCTGGTTTTAGATGTTGAACAGACTATCACACATTTGTGATCTTCCTAAAAACCAAAAAGGAAACAATTATGCGCATTGGGTGATGAAGCACGGCTCCACAGCTTCACTTCACCTCTGCAGCTGGTTTGGATGCATGTTGTGGTTTGTTTGCGCTGACGTCTTCTTGTGTTGCTGCGATGCATGCGATCTCGTTGTTAAGTCAAGAGCCCGGCTTCAGAGAAACACTGAGCTATTTTAGGAAGCAGCACATTGTGTTGAGTGAGGGAAGCGAAGTGACACGACTGGCGTTGAGATTTCTCAGTGCCTGAAAATGTCTTTCTTTAGTTCCACACTCCCTCGACACTTTGCAGATTGCACGTAGCCACCATCAGATAATGGGATCGGTACGGAAGTGAGCAGCATATCAAAGCTTGAAGATAAACAATCATTTTACTGACAACTGCCTTATTTCGATACTTTCTTATAGGAATAGTGGCTTTACTTAGTTGTTTTCATTTATTGCGTAACTGGAAAAAAAAAATGCTAATCTATTTTATAACAGTGACACCTGAATTCATGGATTTTTACATTTGAAGAACATGAAACACTTTGTTTGAGTGCTTTACTGAGCGAAGCGGGAGCTATTTTAGTCTCTTTTTGATTATTTTATTTGATTATTTATGTTTTCACCTCCACAGAAAAAAGCCCCAAGTGGTTTATTCTTCCTCCTTTTTAACGTGCTTTCATATAATCGGATGGCCGTTTGTCACGATTTTCAGCCGTCAGTACTTTTGCACTTGATTTGATGGTCGATCTATAAACCTCTTTGCCAGTTGAGCTGAAGCTCTCATTTCCAGTGTGAGCCAACACATTTGTGCATGCTTGCACTTGTTTAATGAAAACACTTGCTACCACCCACCAAAGATACACTCACACACACCCACTTCGGTCGCTCTTCTGATCAATATCAAGCAGGTTCTGTCAGCATGGTGCCTGTCGTGAAATCTTTGCTAACCCAATTAACCAAACTGTGTGCAAACTAAATTAGCAGGACTCCTGAACTGCATTAACCTGACTCACAGTGGAAGACACATACATGTCTCAATGGGATCAAACGTGCAAAGCCATCAGAAATCTCTGCTCATTTCATTAGCTTCCTCCACACTGAGCTTTAATTCCTTGATTAATGTAATATGATGATCTTTGTTCCTTTTGTTTTTGTGGTGTTTATTTTCTGAATAAAACACCTTTTCTGGCCAGCATTGACTGAAATAAGTCATTATGTTTTTTTTTCCTCGTGTTGCCAGAAGAGCTCTTTGCACAGCGTTGGATTCTGAAGGTTTCAGCAGCCGCGGTTTGTATTAATAAAGCCTTGATGTGCCACTCAGTAACACAAAGTTCAAAACAAATAGTTCTACTGTTACTTAGAAACAAGACTAGAAGCAAACTGATTATATGCCTGTGCTGTGGATGATCAGGTGGAGTCTGTATCCAAATCATGGAATCCAGTCACAAATTCAGGTACTTTGCAGAAACTCTAGAATGAAGCCTAAAATTTCACACAGAGCCAGCAGCCTGAAGCTTTTCTTTGTTTTAGCCTAACATGACAAAGAGCTGTCTAAAAATTAAATAACAGTTGCAGTGAAAATTAACAGTGTAATTATCAATCTGTTCATTTGATTGCAGTATTAAAACACTAACTTAAGAACTCAAAGCTTTTTACCTGCAACGTTGACATAAAAACCACAATAAGATCAGTGTGTTTGCACGCCTGCATGTGGTGGACTTTCCTTTGAGTTATGAAGGTTTGTGTTTCCAACCTTACGGGGTTTCTACTGCGTCTTGTGAAATTGTAGTTTTGAACTTGTGTCACTCTCATTATGACAGGTGTGGCATGTCTGTGTGAGATAAGAGTCTGCAGCATCACACTTTGCACACCGAAACTCAAAACACGGTTACGGTAAAAGAGCTTGAACAGAACAGAAATCAGTGGAATAACACTGACTGACTATTTAAACGACTTTGTGACTTACTCATTCACACTTACCTGAACTCATTCAGCCATGTTGTATTTAATAAAAAAATAAATACATACTGTCCATATATATCTCTATATATGGAATATTTAGAATATGTATTTTTCCACTTTTTCTTTTATTTTTTAACTTTGTCAGTTCCCAAAGTTCAGGATTTGTCAACATTTTCCCCACTTGGTTCAGGTTGATAACTTGTCAAATACGGAGAAACATTTCTATAAAGATAAATAACAATCTTAAATGTTTTTTATTTTTATTTTTATTTTGCTTTTTGACAAAAAGATGTCATGTCAATGTCATGGGTCATATGGGAGAACAAGAAAAACCAAAACAAAACAGGGAACAAACTTTAGGAATTAAATACAATAAAACCAAATAACAAACAGAATCAAAAGAAAAGATCAAGTTGAAAACAACTTTAAGAACCAGATACTATAAATCAGAAATGTTATTTTCCCCAGATCTTCTTGTTTATATAAAAAATTGACAAATATAGATAAAACATAGTCTTGTCATTGATCTATGAGTCTGATGTGACCAGTTTAGATCAATAATAGTGAACTCTACAGTGAGCCTTGAGACCTAATTTCATTTTCCTCGGCGCTGTAGGATGTCATTCCTAACATCACTCAAAAAAAAAAAAATTCCCAGTGGATAATAATATTCCAACTAGCAGTTATGAGTTACAGCTTTAAACAACTTTTTTTTTGCATGTCAGCTGGATTAAACTTGACTTTTTGCAGTGCTGAAGCTGGTGAGAGTCGTAACATATGAGAAGGCACTGTGACTTGGCTGTGCAGGAGTGGAGGTGTGTGGTAGGTGGCCTTGGACCAGAAGTGTAAAGAAAGGCAGCGTGACTCACCAAGAGAGAAACCTTCATAGTCCATTGATGAGCAACCCACAGAGCTCTTCTCCTCTCTGTCTTTCTCTCCATCTGTGTAGGATAATCAGAGAAAGCGGGAGAGAGATGGGAAACATGTATGTAGGTTAACATTTCAGGGGTAATGGTTTTTCCACCAGCTGCCATTGTTGAGGCTGACCTGGCTTTTAAGACTGAATCAAATCGATGGCTTTTCCGTCTTTAGGTTGAGCGGAGCAATGAGAAGCTCTCTGTGTCTGCACAGCCATGATAACATTGCTCAATGGGCACTAACCACCTTTCAAATGGAAATAGTGCATCCATTGAAATAAGACACAGCTGTCTGGATGATACTTGAAGCAGGCCGGTGAATGGGAGATGCTAACGGTTGAGGGTGTGTCACATTTAGACTTTTCAGCATTGGAGCTTAGTTTTAACAGAAATTTGGAGGTTTTGAAAAGTTCACACCCAATAGTGACATTTAAGAAGCAACACATTCTTGCAAGTGCAGAGAGTGACTCATCCAAAACCACAGGTGTGTGTGCAACAGACACTGACTTATAGTACACAGTCCCCCTCTTTTCCCCATAAATCAACATCCATCTCTCCCACTCTGTCTCTCATTAACTTGCTTGCAAACACACACGTGGAGTCAGACGAACTCGGGCTGGGGGGGATTTATAATTTGCTGACACAGAAATGAGTGTTATGATCAAGTTAAGCACTGGCTCAATCCAGTAACCCCCCGCAGGGACTGGTTCAGAATGAACCGCTCTCAGATTCTACTGGCCCTATAGATTAAAGCGTATGTATGTGTATGTGTGTGATCTCTTTAAATTCACTTTGCCTGCATGTGTAATCCTTTTTGTTACATGTACAACATTAGCATGAAATCTGTGTGCCTTCGTGAGAGTAACAGGGGTGATGTGAAGATCCGCTGGGCGGGTGTTTTGTGGTAAACGGTTGCATGGAAGTGTTGACATGTGTAACTGCTTCCAATGACTCGCTGGAGTTGTCCTCAGGGAAATAAGGGCAGCAGGAGAAGCAGATAGACAGAAACTGATAAAGAGTTAGTGTCTGTGTTTTAAAGACTTTATATAAGATATGCAACTTATAAAAATGTCATTGTAATGTCTGAATTTGAACTGCATATGTGCATGTCTGTGTCTCTGTTTACATGCACAATATGTATGTGCATATGTTAACAGAATGTCTCTATCTATCAGCCATGTTTATGCAGGGAGTTTGCTGAGGACTATCCAGGGCTTCATATGGTGTCCGGGGTGACAAATTGACTCTAGGGGCAGCACTTAGCAGCTGTTTGTGTGGACTTACAGCAGGAGACAGTGAACTTCGCTCTTTACACTCTAGTTAAGGTCTGTGAATCTGAACTCCTGCCAATAAACCCAAGTTTATAATACAACCACTGGAATCCAGGACTAAATCCACACATTTTTACTGCTCAGTCGTTGTCCTTTATTTCTTTTTCTGTATTTATTGCTGAGGGATTTAAGGAACCAGAGCTTTTGCTCTTTCATTAGCTGTGAGATGCAGGATGGGTTGTGACCCTCTCTGTTCTGGATTGAAAATGCAGTTTGAACTTGACTTGTGGTTAAAGCAATAGCTCGTATCTTTTGAAGTGGAGTCTGTGGAACGATTCCGAATAATTATTATCTTACCTACTGTGGATTTAAATCTATGAAAGACCTCAGCACAGCTGTTGATGCTTATGCCATTTGAAGTCTTTACTGTAATATAACTTAGAAATTCACCATAAAGTTATTTACATAGAAACATATAGTTATTTTCAGCAGTGGAGCTAGCTGATGTACTTTCATCACATTTTCACATTTTTTCTGCTGGATTGTTTCTGATTGGACAAGCCAGCAGCTTATCTGTTTGGTCAGAAATAGTCTCTGTTTCTTCAACCTGATGTCATTCAAAGAGTTCTCTAAAACAATTATCTGGTCACAACATTTCCATAGAAACCAATTTCAAAAGATCTAATCCTTTAACACTAAACCTAGTTGTTCCAGAGGTAATTGGCTCCGAAGTTTACACCCAAAGAAATTGCTTGAATTTACTTTGAATTTTAAATTATACAACTTTCACTTCTGTCTAAATATTCATTATTTTTGATCATGTAAGTTCTTTTTGTGGGTTGATGGTTTCTTACTTCATGTGGTTTATCGATCGGATCAAATTCATTGATCTCAGCTGTGGAGTTAATTTAAACTCGAGCTGTAAATAAGTTGGTAGACCTGCACAGTGCACGGAGAAATCACTCACTGGGATGCCTACAGTGTTGGCTTTGAAGAATTTAGTTGTGAGCACACACACCTAAACAATGATTTAGATGCAGAACATCTTTATTTAGGTATTTTTAAACATGTATTTTAATTAAAAAGGAACAATATTAAAATATTAACATTAGAGATGATTACACAGAAGATGATCTTCCTTAACACTGTTGTGAGATTTAGGTTTGTCTGGCTGAAAGCATTGTATTTCAATGTTAACAAGGTAGTTAGCCAGTAGTTCTGGTGCCTAAACCTGTAAACCTAAGCCGACTGGCTTAGAAACCATGTTAAATATGATTCCACTGTTTGGATAACCTGCCAGCTAGTGCACATGTTAGTGACAGACTGGAAATGTCTTGTGTTAAGAACTGCACGTGAAGCTTTAAAACCTTCCTGCACAGAAAGGTTGAACACAGCTGAGGTTTAGTTTTTGTAGGTAATTCAAAAGTCTTTTTCTTTGTAACTGTTGATTGAGCTCAAGAGGATTGGAAGTTGCAGAGTTGGCTCAGAGAGAAGATAAGGGAGCTAATTCTTTGCCTCTTCTCCCTCTGCTCTTTGATCCTCACCTCCCGCTTCATATCGCTTTGATTGCCATGTTTATGACAGCTCCCTTTTTTCCCTTTTCTCCTCTTGCCTCGTTCCTTTCGCACTGTGTGGTGTGGAGCGTCAGCAGTTCATCTTCTGTGGAAGGGAGTCGTTCTCACACATGTGTGCACACTGGCAGTCTCACTCAGACACGCAGAAGAGGAACACACACACACACACACACACACACACACACACTGAGAGAGACACGCCCGCCTCCTCCATCTTCACAGAGGTAAAGTGAGTGCACCAGCATCTGCGATGAATAATTGAGTTATCTGGCTTCATGCAGAAATAGCAATCTCTCTCATAAGTGTGAAAACATTACTTGCCACCAGAGACCTGGGAACCTGTGCTGCCATGTGGGTCTACACGTGTAGTGTGTGTGGGCATCTGTTTGTAGACATGTTTATGTGACATGTGCGTGTTGTTCTTCTCCGTACTGCACATGTAAAGACTTTAGGGGGGTTTAAATTGATTCTGCAGCCAGCCACTAGGGGGTGCTTGTTTTGTTGTGTTAGTTATAGTATCAGAAGTCTTTATGTAACTCAGTGGTGTCCAACTCCAGGCCTCGAGGGCCACTATCCTGCATGTTTTAGATGTTTCCCTGTTTCAACACACCTGATTCAAATCCTCTGCATTTCAATAAGTTCTGCAGAAGCCTGTTAATGACTTGTTCATTTGAATCAGGTGTGCTGAAGCAGGGAAACATCTAAAACATGCAGGATAGTGGCCCTCGAGGCCTGACTTTGGGCACCCCTGATGTAACTTAAAGCTGTATCTAACTGGGCTGTGACTACTGACAACAAGTTCAAGGCAAAAAAATGAGATAAAACGTTTAAATTTTTCAATCAGAATCACACCGTATTTATACTTACGGCAGTTTTGAACATGTGAAAACAAAGCAAAGAGCAATATTCCCGTGAATTTAGGTTCAATTTTCTGGTCGCAATATAGTTACATAGATTCTAAATTACATTTTTATTTGTTTGCAGTTTATTCATATTTTGTTAACATTTATAACACTGAGAATTTTAGAATTTATTTGTATCCAGTCAGTCAAAAACTTTGTTTCATTGATCCCCAGTTCCTCCTAAATTGTCTCACAATTTCTTAAACCAAAATTGAGAAATGTTCCAGACGGGTTTCAGATTCCTGCGACACCTCTGTGTCTGTTTTAAGAGAAAATTCGGCTCATGATTTTTTTTCAAACATGTTAGAATTTCCAGTGACATGACAGCTAGAACCTTCGCAAATGTTTCGAGACATTTTCAGAACTCCTTCATGACTGCCTTTGCAATTAATTGCCAACATTCACATCCAAGTGTGAAATTGACTGTAGTGTGATAGTTAAACAGAATGTAGCATAATAATGTCTGTATAGCAGCTTTTAAGAATCTGAATAAACTCTTTTGAATTTGCACTGAATCATTTTTGAGGCCAAATGTTGCTTTGCAAAAAAAACCTGCTTCTTCCTGTATGAGTGTCTCCATTTATGTGAAATAATTACAACAAATCAGTAATCCAGTTCAATAATTGCAAAAGTCATTGCAGTTGCTTTTAGTACCACAATGTCTTAAGGACTGCAGTGAAAATCATCTAAAATGTCAAAGCAACGTTGAGTATGTGACTAGTTTGCACAGTTTGATTGTGATGACAACGTTTGTGCAGATTATTTCTGTTTAAGTCTTTCAAACCAGTGTCATTGGTTGAATCTTCTCAGTCTGTCTGACTTGCTAAGAACTGACCTGATGTAGATCTGCTGCGAGGCCTGCCACATACTCTCCATGTTCGGTGCTCTCAGGAGTCCTCTGAGGCGATCCAAATGGTGAATCAACAAAGCTGAGGGAGCAGAATCAAAGAGAACTGACAAATAAGGCCGAATCTGACAGGCGAATCCTCAGAGCGGCTCCAGAATCTGACAGATCCTTCAGCAGAAGAGGAAGAGCCAACGCCCCTCGCAGCAGCAGCATTCGTTAATAATGTTTCATAACACCACAGCAGAAATGATGGCATAGATGGGAAAGGTGTGAAACTGTGAGGATTACAACAATTCGGAGGTAACACAGAGAAATGTCATCATACAGTTGGGGTTTAGGTGTAAGTACTTAGTGGGGGGCTGGGGGGTGAACAAACCAGCTGTTTGGTCTAAAAGCTCCGAGCTTCATTCTGGTGAGATGGCAGCAGATTAAACAGCAATCCTACTGATCCAGCCCACACACTTACCCACCCCCGTAAACACACACAGCCACATTCATCACAATGAGGAGGTACTGCTACTGGGATCCAGTTTATTTTTAGCTAAGCAGTAACATTAAATAGATCTGGCTTGTGTTTGTGTGTGACAGCCTGCTGCCATAATAGGTAACAAACCTGGATGAGCAGAAAGGGCAGGCGCTGAACGTGTGGGGTTAAATCTGGGGCAGGATGTCCCAGGATGGGCCACAGCAGCTTCCAGTGTAGAGTGGGGGGGGGTCATGATGCTCCCAGAGACATGAGATATCAAGAGGCAAAGGCAGAGTGCGCTGTGAAGAAAAGTTTTAGTTCCCCGTGACATCATGGAGTTCTGAGTGTGTCTTGTCTGTGTTTGCGCCGCAGCATGCAGAATGAAAATGTTACAGGACTGTGTCAGGAAAAAGACCCCCCCACCACCACCACCCCCACGTTGCTCCCTCTGTATTTTCTACGGGTTGAACTTTTGAAATTATCATTAATCTGCTCTATGTAGTCAAACTTTGAACAGATCTGGGAATATCATTGAAGGGAAAATATCCCTGGATCATTTGAAATCCAGGTTAAGTGTGTTTCCACTTTGCAACTGACAGACTTAAGCGTTCTTGCTCTTCTGTGTCTACCTCATTCATTCTTTTTGTTTCTGTGTTTTCTTTCTACTTCTTCTCCCTCTCTTTCCTCTTTTGGGTTTTCTGGCATTCTCCTCGACTTCTATTTTCCTTCCCCTCTGCTTGTCTCCCTCTGCTTTTTCGTCTCTTTGGTGCCAAATGGGGGTTTGGGAGAGCTCCTCCAAATTGGCACACAGATGAATAATGCATCTAAGGCAGAAGCAGAGAGCTGGGGTTGAATATAGCTGTCTGTCAGACTGTTTTTCCATGTTACAGTTAGGTAGGGAGTTCATCTGATACATCAGTGATGGAGAAAAAAAAACATTTGTCATCTTATTCCTGCTTTTCATTCACTTTTATTTCTGTAATTAAGTCTTTTATTCTCAATAAATCAGAGCTCACATAGTCCTACACTGTGGATATTCTGAATCTTGCATGCTTGACATATTTTGTCAAAAATTGTTGGTGAACTTTTTTTAAAAAGGCCCATTGTTTTGTTTTATTCTGCAGCACACATGCATAATGCATATGAAGCATTTTGATTTCAATGTTGTTGTATCATATCTGTGTGCCGCTTTTCAAACTGCAGTCCTAAAAAGCTAACTGCACTCACGAGCATAAACTCCCTGTAAAAGCATCATTAAAGTAATGAGCAGGAAGTTAGCGCTGAAATCAACTATAAACAGAGAGGAAGAGTGGGAAAGAGGGAGAGAGAGAGATCCCCAATCCCATAAGGATAAATCTTAATCCTGAGTGTTGTTTCTGACTCATTCTAGTTAATTAAGTCGAGTCAAGTGAGAGGAAAATGGGGTCTTGTCTTTTCTGAGCCTGTAGGATCCGCTTTGTACCAAACTCACAGCTTATAGTCTCTCTCACTAGAAATGTCCTCTGCGCAGTCAGAAAACACAGATTAGAACAAACTGTTTTTTTTTTTTTATTAGCTTTCACCTCCACAGCTTTTTGAAATTTCACACACACACATCCCATTAAGTCTTAAATTTGCATACACATCATGAGTACCCCCCATTTAGTGTTACGTTTCAGGCTATGTACGCTAACAGTTTCATTTATCACGCTTTATCATTTAGCCTCCATTAACGGTAGATGCTCTGCAGTGCACATCCGGCACTCAGCACTTAACTCACATACAAACTCAAAGATATCGGTTATTTTCTTTGTTGTATTATTGTGGAAAGATTTTGCCATGTGACAAAAGGATGAGGCAAACAAGTGAAATGTCAAATTCCTGCGTAACTCTAGAAATAAAACAACTGAGGGGTTGCCATTTAAGGACATGTTAGATGGGTTATATTGTGCAATACAGATAAGAGAAATTGTTTTATGTTTTTTTTTTTTTGTACCAGTAACATCCAAAGAAAAACTGCCAACCGTCCTCTCTTAAGAATAGAAAAGGTAGGAAGTTATACGTGTTTATCTATTTAACCTTTCGAGGCCTTAAGATGATAGTTTGTCCAACTTTTTTCTCATGACATTTACATGTGAGAGAGACAGATTTGGTAGTTACATTGCATCATCACAATTACATAACAGACATCATAATATACAGCCAGTGTGCGTTTAAGTGATAGAAATGAAAACCGTCAGTGTGGCATTATCTAAATCACAAGACAAATACATTTACATATACATTTCAGTAAAAAATTGATTTCAGATTTCTAAATTACTTATCCTTCAGAAGACATTTGCTTTTCTTGTCCCTGCATTACTGTGTTTCTACCAAAATTTAGTTAACTGGTTCATTCTTATTTATAGTCATGTTTATGTCTGAGTGGTGGGCTGCATGGTTTTCTGTTTCTTTGTGTTAGACTCGAGGTATCTGATCAAACTGCAACGTACCTTGGTCGGCCTATTTTGATTTTAATGTGCTATACGTAGAACTGACATTGAGGTAGGGATGGATGGATGGATGGATGGATGGATGGATGGATGGATGGATGGATGGATGGATGGATGGATGGATGGATGGATGGATGGATGGATGGATGGATGGATGAGGCAGGGAATCAACCCTGTGGAGTTGTTGTTCCTGCACCAGCTTTAATAACACACAACAGTCAAGTCTGGAAACTGAAGTCAAATTAAAAGTCACAAAACAATGAAGTATTATATTATATATATAAATATTTATTTTTTGATAGGACATTGTTTAAAAATCACTCAGAACCTGCCACCTAATACTTACTCATTAGGAGAGGCATGTTTCCTGAGGCTTGTATTTAATTCTAAATTATATTAGTTCTCTTTATGAAATCAGAATGGCGGTTCTTGACAAAAAGCTCAGCAGGTTATTTTTCATTGGATGCGACTGCTTGTAACAGGTCACTTTGAGGAAGGCGTTAAATTGCAAACGGAATTTCCAAGTGCTTGTACAAAGTCTCTCTCCCCAGTGTGTAGGCGTGTGAGGCTTAGAGATAGGCTGTGGAGCTGATAGCAGAAATGTCATAGGGTTAAGCTGCATCTCCCTTACCTCACTCTCTCTCCCTTTTTTACCTCTCTGTCTCCCCTTCACTCCATGTTGTTATGCACAGTGCAGCGAAGTCCTGCAGGGCAGCAGATACCCATGGACATGAGGTGGTTTCTTGTCTCGTCTCTGTACTCCTCAGATGAACTTGCAATAGTTTAAAGACATGTTGTCCTCCTCTTTCTCCTCTGTCTACCACCATCATTTATTTTTGTCCATCACAGATTATGTCTGCACCAGTGACCCATCTTCAGATAGCATGATTGATTGATGTAGAAGTGGAGCATAAAGAGAGAATGACTGCTTTACAGGTTGATATTACTTATAGGTCAGTGCTGAGGAGCTGCAGGAAGTGAAAATCTTTGATAAGCAGGTCCTGCGTTAGTCTCTATTTGCCTTGGCAGAACAAGCATATATGTGTCATACGAAAACATACACAGCAACCCATTTGCATCAGAACTCCTTTGTAGAAGCTCAATAATAATCACTCAGTTGGATTTCTAATTTGATGACAGAGACTGAGCTCATGATAATAAGCAAGGACGTTTTAGCCTTGTGAAAGTCAGACTAGATTAACTAAAATTGCATCGAAGCAGAATTCCCCAATGCAATCTGAAAAGAAATAAGTTGGGTTTTGGTTTGGTATTATATGGTGAATGCAGGCTGCTTTGACAGGGAGATTAAGGGGGGAGTGACCAGGTAAAGGACGGAGGCTCAGTTTGCAAAACTAAGCTGCTCATAGATGAAAACAAAGACATCCATGATTCATAAGAACATATATGGCTTTGTGATATTACGTTTAATTAAGAGTCACCTTGTTAATTGAATCTGTCTTGTAATACGACCACATTAGAACAAAAACATAAAAGCAACCTTAGAAATGTAGTAAAATATCTGAACATTTTTAAATCCTTTAACCCTATAATGCCCCTTGTATCATATTTGCTACATAGTTTTGATCATTTCTAACATGGTTGCTCCCAGTAAATGATCCACTTGCCTTTTTTTTCAGGTTAAATCATCATTATTATATGGATTAATGCATTATTATTAACTCATTTTTTATATTACAATTAAACTGTAAAAACAGCCAATGTAATAAATGTGATACAAAAAATCTATTATAAATAACATGATACAGCAAAAAACATTTGTGAATTTTGTTCTAAGGCTTCGTAAACATCCCAGTTCCAAATAATCAGAATTTTCTGGCTATTTTTTAGTTGGGTCTTACAGGGTTAAATAGATTTCTAAACAAAAAAATAACTTGGCAGTGCTGTGTGTGCATCACAGTCCGACCTCACGTGAAATACGACCGCATTGGTCGATTTTGAAAACGACACTATAATCCATATGCGACCCCTATCAGCTACCCTAACCTTAACCGTTCTGCTTTTTAACGTTAAATATTCAGCTTTACAGTGTGTCCGTATGTATCTTTACATTTTAAAGCTAACCGTCGTATTAAAATGAGACATATTGCTGCAGAACTTTTGTTTTGTTCGGCTGAACAGAGCGAAACTTCACGCATGTGTATTTGTCAGCTCCTCTGGGAAGGTGCACACATGCGCTGTCAGTAGTACGTTGCTGCGAAGCCCGTAAAACGCTCCGACAGGTCGTTTGAAAACGCTCTCATAGGTCGTATTTTTTGAGGCTTCTGAAATCGACTTATATGGTCGTGTGCGGACAGGTTGGTGCATCAACTATGCTTCAGTACCACACTTCAACCTGACGCTGCATTACTTTCTAAACAGATATCACACGAATGCGGAGAGCTGACTACAGATCAAATGAGGTTTTGAGATGTCCATCTTAGAAAACTTTGCCACTACCGAAAACACCAGAGATAAACAACTGAACACCTGTGAAATGCAGCATGTCGGTGTCGTAAAAGTGTATTTACTGTTTCTAATGAACTGTTTTACTCTTTTCAGGTATCAGAACTCTGAAGCCACATTCTACTGGAGGAATATGATAGAAAATCAGTTTCACTCTGGTGGCATTATGTTCTCTCATTTAATCATCAAAAATTAATGCAGAAAAACTCTGATTCAAACCTTCAACAAGAACGAAAAACGCAGTGTTCTTTTGTTTCTTTATCAAACACACTGCATTTTTATTGAGAAGCAATAAATTTAAATCTGACCACGATCTTCTAAAAACACAGAACTAAATTAATCTACTGCCTAAATCTGTCAGAAAGGTCATTTCACTTAAATCCAGCTGGGCTGTATCGATGTCTGAACCAAACAGTGAGTGAAAGAGTGAATTAAACAGAACAAACCCTAAATATTGTATTTGTGGCTCTTAATGAGAGTCTTGTTCACAAGTAAAGACTTTTACACTCTATTTAATGTTTGACCAGAGCTGTGGTTGAGTCAATGCACTGACACAAAGGAAACATGTGTGAGCACATCTCAGAGATGTCAAGACATGGTAACATGATCCTCATTTAGTTTTACTATTAGGTTTGTACAAACTTTATTAGGATGATGTAACTGAAATAACAAGAAAATCCAAATTTTAAAAATTGACAATAAATGGGAATGTTAATAATAATAATAATAATAATAATAATAATAATAATAATAATAATAATAATAATAATAATAATAATAATTAAACTAATTAATTACTCAAACTTTTGTCTCATTGTTTTTGAAGTTTCCAAGTATTCAAAACATTTTATAATGTAGCATATTCACCAAATTTGTAAATAAAGACTGCATATAATATCTAAAAAGGCCCAGTTACCTGCTCAAAAATGACAAGAATGAACAGAGTGCATCATTTTACACTGTAAAAATTTTCATTATTTCTGGTTGGGGTTGTTGTTGTACAGATTTTGATATTTTCCAAACTCTGAGTCTTTTTCCTTTTTTTTGTTCTTATTGCAGATGTAGTCCAGATAATAAGTGTTATCTGTTTTTTTTGTTTAAATAATGACAAAAATTTAAATTAGATTTTTTTTTTTGTTTGATTGTACTGTATAAACTTGATCAGAAGTCAAGAGAAGGTGACTCTGAAAATAGTCCAGGGGAACCTTCTAGTGTAGTGGAGCAACTCAAACATCATTAATTTTAGATGACTGTAGGGAAACACCTGAGGTTAAACATGAAATGGCAATACTATTGCTGAATATGGTAGATTTAAGAATCCACGTCAACACAAAAAATCTTCACAGTTCTCCTTCTATTTTGTCATCATTAAAGTGCAACACGCGTGCGTAAACGCCAGAGCAGTCTAGTTCCACATACCAAACAGCGACAGAGTGTGTGAGAACACCACTGGAGGTGTACAGTCAAGTAACTAGTGAGAAACAGCGAGATTTAGTGAGATGCATGTATGATACCTGTTCGGAGCTGTGCTAATAAGCGTATGGATTCTCTGTGACACAAGAATGTGCCCAGCAGTTTTGTGCATATAAGCGTTGTGCATATAACCGTCGACCACTGTACTTCATTTTTTTAGTTCACCATCATTTATTGTAACAAGCAGAGAAGAAAATAAAACTTGACTTCTAATTCATTGCATTTTTTGTGTGGTAGAAGTGTCAGCATTGGTACTCTGTATCGGCAAGTACTCAGATCCAAGTATCAGTATCGTATCGGTTGTGGTATTGTCGTATCCCTAGTTTGAAAAAAGCAGCAGCTGTCAGGTCAACAGGATCTTTGTATGCACTCTGAAACAAGCTGCTGTTGTGAGGACGCGTCATAAATGTTACTTTTTCACTTTTTTCACAAACATAAAAACACATACTCACACCTACAATTTGACTTAGCATAATGGTTACACACTGTAAAAACACACATAAAAACCCACTGAACTCACCCGAGCGCACATCAGGATCTGACTTTAGTACCTCCATGAGAGATCTCTCAGTGGATTTTGGTCTTTTTCCTTTTGGTGTTTTTCCTCCTTCAGCTCTGATCCTGCTGTTTATCTGTAACATTCATTTACATCCATGATGACACTAAGACTGACTGTGTTTGATCAGCAGAACTTGAAGCCTGTGAAACCAAATTTGCTTAAACATATACAGCTGTACACATCAAAACTGGGTCTCTTCACATTCTCTCTTCTCCTAAGTCAATTTCTCATCTAAAAAGAGACAAACCAAGAGAAACGACAGATTCTTGATCTGATTCTCTATTTTCTGAAATGGTTTCTATCATACTGTAGTAATCACTTTTTTTGCATCTCTTGTTCTTGTGTTTCATCACATCTGGTAAATACGCCTTCCTTGCAGCGAAACTCAATATACAAATTTGAGACTTTATAAAGGAAATCTGCTCATCCTGGTTCATGTGAACAAGTGTCCACGGGACACAAATTTAATATTGATTGATATGAAGTAGTAAAATAACAGATAAAAATCACATGTAAGAGACACTTTAAAAGAACAACTCAGTGTCATCAGCCTAAAGAGGATTAGAAACGTTACTCTATTTGCTAATTAGCTGTTTTAAAGGGAGCAGACACCCTTTCATATTCAAAAAACAAGTTGTGGTGATTGAGACAAAAACTGGTTCACGTAAATGTGCAAATGTTGGTCAGAGAGTTGAACCATTTTAAAACCAATTCTGAAAACCCAATGACGTCCGGAAGTTTGTTAATTATAGAATCTTGTGATCAAAGATGTTAAAAGCAGCTAAAAGATTTAAAAATAGCAATAATCTATATTTTCAGCTGTAACGTTATTAGAAATGTTTAATTAATTTTCTGTTGAATGCACTTTGTAAAAAAACACAACTTTGTCTAAAGTTTGGGGTCTCGAATAATAAAGTGAGTTACTCAGTTACAACTTCCCTCAAGGTTCCAACAGGAATGAAAGTTTAATAATTGACCTATAGTTCTTTGCATTTCTAGATCCAGACAAGTCTTTTTTAGGACTGTTTAAAGAACTCATGTATTATAAGAGCTGGGAACCACATCTATGCAAGAGGGATGCAAAAAAATCCATAAAAATGGTACAGTAATAACAATGACTTTCACAAACAGTGCTGTTGGAAGAACATCATTAGGCAGGAAGAAATTTCCATTTTTTCAAGTAGAGCAGTCACTGAATGTGATGTCACAGGCATGAATGTTGTCTAGATCTGTGAAGAAGGAAGGCCACAGAAATCTAACCTTGTTAACAAATAAATTAGGAAAGGCATGACTTTAACCCTTAGAGAACACTAGAATCTGAAGGGTGGCTGTTCAAACAGTGGAGCCAATAGTATGAAATAGGATTTTAGGAAGAAAATGAGCCAAGAAAAATACTCAATTCTAACATTTCTCATGGAAATAAGTTGTCACTTCCTTCATGTGAAGCCTATAACTCCAACTTTCTTGAGACCTTCCCCCTCACAACAACCGTCTCTTCTCAAACACTTGATATGTTCATTCAACCAAGGGCAAAACTTTTTGTAGAGGTGATGTTATTTTTGATAGATGCGTCTTTGTCCAGTGTATTTCAGCTGTGATTATTAAAACTCTGAAAAAAGCAACAGCAGCATCAGTCGTCACGACTGAAAATGGGTCAAACAAAGCAGAAAACTTATTAACAGCATCTTGATGGATTATTTGTCTTTGGTTGGAGGGTGGAGAAATAAAGATTGAACAGAATGCAGTGGTGATCACTCACCCCTCACAAATTCACAGTGTGCATATGTGTTAGTTGTGTTCAGTTAACAGTGAGGACATATTGCTTGCACATGAAAAACTGTAGACTGGATTTTCTAGCCAAAGATCCATTTGAAGCGACTGACAGTACGATCTTTAATTAGCTTTAGTTGAGCAGATACTGAAAAATAACAGCACTGCAGAGTCTTCCTCTATCAGTCACCCCTCTTTTCCTTTTTAGTCTATAGATTTGCAAAGCGATTGTGCAACCTAGAGATTGATGTTGGAACAAAGTCTAGTGTTTTACGTTGTGTGTGCTGGTTTGTTTTAGTTTATGCAGCCTCTGTGTGGGTGTGAGTGTGTGTGAGAGATCTAAGAGGAAACCTTCCTCTCTGTGGTTGAGATGCACTGCTGCTTCCTGCTTTCTTCTGCAGCGTACATCCGCCCCTCAGTGTCTCACTTTGACCTCATTATTACCCTCATTACTATCTGTATTAACAACTGCACCCTCGTTATCATCAATATCATCATCCTCATCCTCAAAAACATCTTTCTCATAATCACCAGCTGCAGGCGTCACTAGTGCCATCACCACTGCTGGCATCATCACTCTCAATATGCAGTTATTACCACTGTCATCATTTTTTTTTTCTCGTAACATTCGGAAATGAAGACAGACGCTGGAATAAACACTCTTGCACCCTAACTGTGTGTCACTGTTGAGCATGCTGCAGGAGCATCGTATTCTGCGCAGAAGCTGCACCCCCCACTCCCCCCACCCCCCCCCACCTAAACCCACCCCCGTCCTCAGCCTTGTTCACTGCTTTGTGAGCTTCACATACTGTTAAGCATGCTGCCAGACGTGCTCCCATCTTGCACGGCGCTCGTTGGCACTTCTGAAAGGCAAATGTTGTGTTTCTCCTCTGAATATTTCAGAAGAGAGTTGACAAAATGCAGACAGAAACAGGCCGCTGATGACCTCTTTCTTATTGCCTCCTTTTTTTTTCCTCTCTCTGTAACCCCCCCCATCCATCCACACATACACTCCTTTAGGCATCTCTCACATTCTCTCAGGCTTGCCCGCTTTTTCTCTCACTGTTTCGGAGTCTCATCACTGTAGTTTTCTCGCTTCCATCCCCCCACCGCGTATCACACTCTCCTTTCCTCATTCCTGCTTCACATTTTTTTACTGTGCTCCCCTCCTTCTCTGTCCTTCATCTCTTTTATTCATGCATCCCCTCCCAACTTTTATCCCTCTCACTTGTTCCTGTGTCTGATCGCCTCTCCCTTTCCGTTGCCTTTCATTCACCATCTTTCTCTCGTTTTCCATCTCTCCAATATACTCTGCCTGCTTGCCTGTCTGTCTATTCCATAACGGCTGTCTAAGGCCTCTGCTCAGTTAATTCATTCGCTGTGCATCGCCTCACATATCTGCAGGGTCAGGCAGACAGACAGAGGAGAAGAAGAGGAGAGGAATTCTGGAGAAAGAAAAGAGAGGGAAAAAATGTGGGAAAAAAAAATAAAACACAAATTTATCTCCAAAATCCTAAAACCAGAGCGAGATCTTGTGGTGGTTTATATTCAGTTGTATAAATGTTACCGTGACCTGGTTCTGTGCACTGCTTGCTTTGTTCGTTCATGTTTCTTTAATCTAGAACTTGATTCATGTTGCTGCCACCGTCTCTGTTTCTGTTCTGTGCAGCATTTGTAGTGCAGTGCATCCATTTATGTAATCTGCTTTAAATATGTTTTGCTAATGAATTAGCAATTATAAACATTTTTATCTGTTAAACTAAATATGTTCTCTGTTCAAGTCCCGTTTTCGAAGCTGTACTATAGGTTGTCTTTGTTAGCATAAACATGGTCGATTGACCTACTGAATATCGACATTTTTATGTAGAGATGACTTGATTCAAAATGTTTACGTCAGCAAATAATGGGCCTGAGTTGGTGAAAGTGGAGCTTAATAACAAGACCTGAATAATTCAGATAAGACATTTATACACACATATCTCATCGCATTATGTTCATTGCTAATTCAAGTCATTAGTCTAGAAAGTTGTGTTAATCCGTGTTAGGTCACAGATTGTACACCACATAAACAAGATCCTACGTTTGTCTAAGAATCCATATATAAATGTAACTATGTGGTTTCTACACATGGACAGTAATGATGATCACATAAGATACTTTTTTTTTTAAATATATTTTACTTTTACAAACAGTTTGATCAGAAAATAAACCTTTAAAACTTGAACTATTTGTCAGACAGTTCTGTTTTTAAACTGTTTACTGAATAATAATAACATGTTAACTATCTATATATAGTTTGGTAATATGTATTATGATACAACTATTATAATATCATTATAAATGACATAATAATAATTGTAATAATAAAAGTGGCACTTACTTGTAGAACAATATGTCCTCTTTCAGGAGGCAGAAAGCATGTATAAGATTTTTACAAACTTCTAAATGGGTTTATCATATATGATGGATTTAGCATTATATTTTTCATCTACTTTACATTTACATTTTCTTTTAAATACACTAATTTGATTCATTTTGTTCAATCTAAGCTTGATTATTATGAGTTTTTCTGGTCTTGAGGTTATAATTTCCTTTAATTTTTTTATTAGAGGAATTTGTCTTTATTGATATGAAGCTGTTTGTTTAAAAAAAAAAAAAACATTACATAGAATCTAAATATTGCTTTTTATTATTTCATATTACAAGACATATTTACTCCCTCACACAGCATGTAGTTTTTGTTCTCCACCAAGCGGTGCTTTTTGTAACACCCACTCACACATTGTGTAAACACCAGGGGTAATTTTGGGGTTGTGTTTCTTGATAAGAACACTTGGATTTGTGCGTCGGATGAGCCGGAGTTCAGATCACTTCCTATCATCTTCTTGTTACCGCCTCACATGTAATTAAAAAAAAAAAAGATAAACAATATAAGGATAATTCAAGTCTTAAGTGGTTCTGGGAAAAGGCTATAAAGAATTAGGATTTAGCTCTTTGAATAATCTCATTTTAAAGCAGCTCCAATCTCCAAAATTGTCATTTTGTTCTTCATGTAAACACTGTTTTATAAACGTTTACATTGGTTTCTGTTTTAACTAAGTTAACATTATTATATTACCATATGCATCCATTAATTTATGCAATTAGAGAAAATTTTAAAATGGCAAGAATCCACTTTTGGTTTTAGCAGAACTAAGCTCTATTTCTTTAAACTGATCTTGTTCTACAAAAGTAAAAATATGAAACGTAAATTTTCCACAGAAACCCAGTTTAAAAGGTTTGAATCAATTATTTTAACACAACCTGGTTGGAATAAACAAGTATCTCCAGATGAAATGTACTATTGCTATAATGTGCCTTGATAAATTAAATAATTAAGCATTCTGTAAAGTAAGTGTGGGTTTAATTATACTTAGTGTTGTTTGTTGAATAATAGAGGACAACTATAATTAATCACTATAAAAAAACATTGTTTGTAATGCAGCCTTCGTGCACACAGCCTCCAAACTCCAAGGAAGAGAGGATTCTGCTTTGCAATAGAACTTCGTGGCGTTAACAGATTATACCTACTTAGTCTCAGTGACTTTTTTCTACGTCTCAAATTTTTTGAATTTCTAAAACTCTCAGGTGGCGTTTTTTTTTCCTGCAGGACGCTGCGTGCACAGTGGGTCACTGGCTTGTTAACACAGCTGTTTGCAGACAGTGAATCATTTTAGAACATGCACAACTTTAGCATGATGTGCTCATATCAGTTTAGACTAATCTAATATGATAGAAGTATCATGCAAATCTCCTGAGACTTGTGTGTATTTATGGAAAAGAAGTTGAAACTGCGCTGCATTAAACTGACTTGGAGTCCTGTTTGTAGAACACGAGTTAAAATAAGCGTCTGACTGCAGACACACAACATGTTACCCACACAGAAGCAGCAGCAGTGAGTCTGGTCCTATCATCTCTGCCTTTAGGAGCTCAGTTGGTTTTTCCTGTTAAACTAACACAAGAGTCTCTCCGGCTTAGAAGGAGGTTGATGAAACGGTTTTTGGCAAGCTCGTTGCTGTTTCCTTGTAAGGTGTTCTATTTTCTGTGCATTATTCGAGTGAGTCAAAAATAGAAACTGATATGTCAGAAGGAGACAGTGATAAAAAGCCAGAGGCAAACCAACCACGCAAAGGCATGCACATGCTCACGCACACACACAGACATGATCTTTTTCATCATGGCCCATGCAGTATTTCTTTTTTTCCTCTCATAACTCTCATTTGTTTCTTTTAGTTAGTTTTCATTTTCTTCTCCCAAATCTTTGCAGGTTTTCCTGATCACGAGGTTTGATTTGCAGAGCTGGAGACAGAGTGACAGCAAGGGAGCAAGCAAGACAGAGTTTGTGTCATGGAAACCTACAGAGACCTGCTGCTCCTGGGAGCTATCGCAGCAGCATCTGCCTTCATGGTCACCATCCTCATCGTTCTTGTCTGCGTAGGTTGCCAAAGGTAAAACGATTACAGCCTCGTCACACTGCTCAGTCTCCAAAAGCTGCAGGGATCTTGCCAACGTACTGTATTTGTGCTCGTGTGCCACAATGTCTGTTTGAATGACCATTTCTTTATTTGTTTGTTTTTTCAATGCCAACTTTTGAATCTGAGCATCTACAAAGAAACATGGTGGACTCTTGTGGACCGATATAGATGATGAAGTCTGTGTCACACAGATCTTTTGGTTGAGCAGACAGGGAAGCACCCGTTCAGTCTAACAGAACTTGTTGTGAGGAAAAGAAACAGTATTGATAACAGTCAGTTTTATTAACTCTTCTGAAAGCTTTCCGTGCACTCCCCAATCCATCTCATCAACTCCTTCTTTTATGTGTCTCCGCTTCTTCTGAAGTCTTCTCCTCCCTTCTTCCTCATCCCTTCGTTTGTCCTCTTCAGCTCTTTTCTTCTGGGCCCTGAGCAGAGTGCCAGTAATGAATGTTAATGGCTGTGAGTGTCAGATCAGATGAAATGATTCTTGCAGGACACTGAAGGAGAAGTAGCAGCAGGCACTGGGACACCCATCCATTTAAAAAGGATCCGACTCTGAGCAGGGGAGAACAAGGGAACAGCATTTTTTTTTTTCTCTCTGAATCTTCAGGGACCAATCAGAGGCTGCATTGTAGCTTTGTTGCCATGGGATGCACAAAAAAGGATGTAGAAAATTTTCAAACCAGCTTATTTGGTGGAGATAAAACCAAACTTCTGTTCCAATCGTAATAGTAATACCAGTAGATAACAACTCATAAAACTTTGGGCTTCCATGTCATTTTTGCCTTAAACCTCCTCATTTGCTATATTATTATAAAACTCTCCAGGGGAGCTCTCTACACCCTCTTATTGACTGCTTGGGGGTGCAGTGGCCATATGTTTTGCACAGAAAAGATGCTATTTGCCGGAGGAGACAATATCTTGCTCCAGTAACATGGATCTGACACAATCTCTCCAGCAACTTGCATAATCAGATGACGCAGCAGGGCTTCTGCACCTGTTTGCAAACCCAAAGTGCTATTTATTGCTTCACTGTGTTTTGCAGCACAGCAGTAGGAGCTCACACATGATGCAGGTTCTCATCCTCTAAAGTGAGAGAAGAGACGGAGGGCGGAGCAGTTCTCACATTTGCACCTGCGTGGAGGAGCTTTTTTCTCTGCCTCCTTCATCTTGTTGCTCTTGCACCACATCAACTGTTTCCTGTAGTTACAGTCACCTCCAGGGATCCACAGTGATGCATAACACCTACCGAGAAACATTTGTTTCAAAAGCAAACTTCAAAGGAATGGTTATGATTTTTTATTTTATTTTATCTTGGTAACAGATACAGTGAAGGTCATCTTTGCTTTACCAGAAGCCCGAGTCTCGCTCCATTCACTGTTTGTTTTATCAGCCAAGGACTTTTATGCCCTAACCAGAGTTGGCTGCTGATAATATCTATCTGCTCTGAGTGTGTGCATTTTCTCTTTCTGTCCATGGGCTTCTGCTGACCTTCCTCACTTTGATGTCGCATCAGAAAAAGCAAGAGCAAGCACCCCCCAGCTGGAGAGAAAGGGACATCTGTAAATATGGTGAGACGTGCTTTCATTTTGCTGTCTCCCTCCCTCTCTGACACCGTCTTCTCCTTCTAGCCTCTTTGTGCACGCAGATGCACACGCATGTGTTTGCATGTTTTATGCCTCCATTAACAAGTCTGTATGTGTGCCACAGCAGGGTACGCTTCGGCATCCAAAACTGAACTCCATGAGTAAATCTGACACCAGGCTGCACGAGATCAATCGCTTTCCCTGCAATGGAAACTGTAAGTGGTAACTAACGGTTCCTGTGATCATAAATAATAAACCGTCTAAGCTGTTATGTTTTATCCGTCATGTAACCTCCTGTTGTTGTAACTCTCCTGCTCTCTTTGCTCAGCTGTAAGTAAGAGCCGCCCAGCCAGTATGGACCTCCTGCTCCTCCACAGCCGGCGCTCTCAGACAGACCTGAGGCCTTCACATGGACGCCAACTCCCTCAGATCCCCACCAGCCCTCAAGGATCTGCTCAGGTGGGAGGAGGGGAGGTAGGAGGGGATGGAGGAGGAGCAGGAGGAGGTGGAGGTGGAGGTGGGGAAGCTCGAGACCACACCTACACTGAGGTGGGCCTGCGCAATAACCCAACCCCCAGCCACTACCTGGATGACGGCCTGTATGAAAGTGTGGGGGTTCGGGAAAGTGATGCATGCCCCAAAGTCCCCTCCGCCCCCCCATCTACATCAGCTAGCACTCCATCAACAGTCAGAGCAGCTCAGAGCCCCCCGGCTCATCCTAACGGCGCTCGCAATGGAAACGTACGTTTACAAAAAATACGACATTAATATTATTTCTTTGAAGTGTAAATTTGCTGTTGTTGATGAAATTGAGTTCAGTGAAACAGTCAGAAAACTCTGTCCACGCCGGTTCTGGACAACCTTAAAGCAAAGTGTTAACAGCTGCTTTATAAAAACACTGAAAGTGAACTAATTAGTGCAGCTGCAAGATTTCTTTTTATTTGCTTGTTCAGGATGTTTTGCAGCTGTTGTGACTGCAATTTGTTGGTGACTTGATAATATGTTTTGTTTTGTGTTTTTTCTCCTCAGGGTGGCAGAGGGAATGGCAGAGGGAGTGGTACCATTAATGGAACAATGACAGGGAGAGGTAATGGGACGAGCGGAGTAAACAGATCTCCTCTGTCCTCCGTCAACTCTCTGGTTGTTCAAGAACCATCTGTGAATGAATACGCCTCCATACGGAAGTTTAAGAAGGTAAACCTTCGTTTTCTCATCAAATTTATTGACATTTTAACTTTAAGTGAAAGAAATGAATGTTGTCTAAAAAGTGCAGAAGTTTCGGATTGATATGGTCGGCAGTGGTTCATCTTGTAACATGTTTATCTGCTTTAATTTAGAAGGTTGTGCTCATGTTTATCTAAAAGTTTTAATATCAACAGTCGTGATTTGGAATCTCCAGGTTGACAAGTTAAGCAGAAAGGAGAATAACGGCGCCGACAGCCAGTCAGACAGCCAATCGAGCATGAGTGATTCTCCCTCGGCTGCTCCTCATCCTCTGCATCGCAGTCAGGAGTTTCCACGTAAGCCGCTGGAGCCGTTTCACCTGCACTCCTTCCCAAAGGTACAGGAATCATGAGCTCTGTAAATACCTGACCTGTCAGATCCCCCAACCAGACACGGTTCCCAGCTGTAAGACTGTCTGCTTACCACCAGAGGGCGACGTCTAACAACAAATACGCTGAAGATTTGTTTTCTTCATATTCTTAGTCTGTAGGATTAATAACAGCAAAATATTGAGATGAGTTGCTTCTACGACAACCACACAGCTTTAATAACTTATGTTCTCTGAGTTATCATCTTTATTTAAAAGTTTAGTTCTCATAAGTGCTGAACGTGTCACCCAGGAGGTTTACGGAAGCATAAAAAGATTTGAAAATGAAATAGCGGATTGGAGACTTGATGGGTATTAACCTTTCTGGTCTCTTGGTGGCACAGATTATTATCTGTGTGTGTGTTTGTGGCAAAAATCCCGAGCAGCGACTTTGTTTTCAAGGAAATTAAGAGTTTTTTAATCAATACATGCAAATTTTTCCATAAAATGTGTGTCTGATGTGTGTGTGTGTTTCTTTTGCCCTCTTGCCCTGTGCACTACAGTTCACTATCAGAGTAAAGAGTGAAAGGATGCATTACGCAAGAGCTTGGCAGGCTGCCCAGCTGCCAGCGCGCGTGTGCATGTGTGTGTGTGTGTTTATATATACATATAAGTGTGTATGTGTGTGTTGAAGGGTTCCTGTTGCATCTCTCAGTAAGTCTATCTAGAAACAGCTAACAGCAGCCAGTGTGAGAATAAATATTGTGCACATATTGAAGCCATTTATGCGGCCCCTGCTATTATTACTCCCTCTCACTGCACAGGGGAACTTATAAAAGTTTAATCATCTTCAGCCACTCGTGCACCATCGCAACTTAGTGTTTACTAATTGGTTTCTAATTGGTCTTAAGAACCAATATTTATATATAAACATATTTAAATTACAACTGATCTTGTTGATAAATTCTTTTTTTTATGTCTAGGTTTTGTGTAATCTTCTCAAACAAATAAAATACACATAATTGATGAGGGAGGAAAAGAGTGACTCAAATTCCAAGATGTCTTTTAGCATTTTCAACACGCCTGTTTTCTGTTTCTGTTTTAAATAGATAGCTTTTCTGTCTCCTTTAAAGTCTCGCTGAAATCACTTCTGCCAGAGTTAAATGAAGGTCAGGTTTTGGCAGCGCTGCCTGTGTGTCACTGGGTCTGCCCGTCTGTCAGCAGGACATCTTTGAGTTAGCAGATTTGCATAAATCCCTGTGGAACAATTTGGTCACAGAGCAACAAGTAACTGAATAGCTGGTTGAAAATTCAAGCGGTAACTCCTAGTTTTAGACTCATCCTGAGAGTTCATGGTGTTGTTTTAAAAAAATATGAGGCTTTCTAAGACTGTTGTTGGATTCTAACACAAAAACAGCTTTTCTGCAACATTCATTAGTTTAGATGTTGAACTAAATCATGATCAGAAGATCAACACGTCATTTAAAGACCTTTTAAACTGAAACTTAGTGAGTATTGATTCGTTTGGTTTATAATAGTGACTTTTACCTTATTCAGTAGAAGCAGTTTATGTTGATCCCACACCAGAAGTGAGTCATAAAATCCTGACCTTCAAATCTGCCCCCCCCACAACCCCCCTTGTTTCTTACTTTAACACACACACCAACAGTTCACTCACTCTGAAATGCAAAATCACCATTTACTGCACAAGGTCAGCAAAAACCCGAGATAAAAAAATCGCAACGTCTATTTCTAGTTGTGTGATTCACGTTTGCACAAAAATACACAGAATGCATTTAATGGTTGTTTGTTATCGTCATTTGAATTTGTTTATCAGGAAGCAGTGTTCATGGGTAATGGAGAGCAGTACATCTGGAAGCCCCCTGAGGATGATGACATCATCACTTTGCACCCACCTCCGCTCCGTGGAGACAGTGGACAGGGTCTCCCACTACCCCCATCTGCAAAGGAGGTTAGTTCATCTATATGTGAGTGACACATGATTGAGATTGTGTTTGATTGGTGGTAGATAAAGGAAGCAAAAAACTGAAACTGAGCAGATTTATTTCAAACACAAGTCTTAGATTTCTGCTGTTTATCGATGGAGGCATCAGTCTGATTGGTCATGTCGTGGTAACGCTGCTGCCCCGCGACCTTCCTGTCGCACCACATTTCTGCTTACAGAAAGAGGTTACAGATCTACAACCCCCACCGCCTGCCTGAACCTTGACCCCAATCGCCCAACCCCCCATCCAACTGTCTCTGCCTTCAGCACACATCCAGACGGATCGGGCGTTCCTGTCACCTGCTGCCTTTTATTAATCATCGCTTCACAACATTGTGTTTAAAGGTTTTGCCCTGAATAATCTGAGCAAACAGAATCTGACTGGGGTCTGAGTTACAAACAACCCCCTCCCCGTCTGTGGGGAGTGAGGGGTCTGAAATAGAGCACTGTTTATTATTAGTGTTCACTTCTGTTTTCCCCAACCATCCTCATCTCTTCACTTCCTCTCACATCTAATTTTGAGTTGAACACAACAACAAACCACAACGTCTTTATTTTCATAAACTAATTATTCATTCTTGATATTTAAGTAAATCTATATGTAATTTCTATATGTAAGGAAGAGTGTAATAGTATCAGAGCAGCTGACTTTATTTTCAAACTTTTGGGGAGTTTTTTTTTTTGTTTATGTGAGAATTTTGATGCTGTAAAAGGAGATTAAAGGGTTAAATCTCTGCTGTTCAGCGCCAGTTAAACTCCTTGGCAAATTAGGCAGAACAACTGGCGTGGACTATTTTTGCAACTCTTTCCATTTAGTTCCTATCGTTCTTGTTCTAAGTTTTTCTTTGTTGTTGTTGTTTGTTTATTCATTTTTTCTCCTCCCTTACTCGTTGTGTTTTTCCATTTTGGGGTTTGTTGTTGCCCTAACATGCCCCTACACTCTGGAGTTTGTCAGTTGCAGCCATCAGAAGGCGTTGAGTTTCCCCTCCCTCCTAAATCTCCTCCTCTTCTCTGGCACTATCTCTCCCTCCCTCCCTCGCGCTCTCTCTCGCTGCTCCACTCCCTTTGTGGCCATTAGGAGGCCCTGCCCTCGCCAACCAATCATGTTGCAGAAAGTGTGTCTTAACAAATGTAAATCAACTGCTGCAACACTGTTTCGAAAATTGAGCTGCGGCTCGTAAAGTTGATCGCAAACAGACGTTTCGCTCATGCATGTTGCCGAGCTTCCACAGATAACCGCTGTGTGCAGAAAGGACTGAAACCTCGATCTGAGCACAGAACTAAAAACATAACAGAGTGAAGTACAGCATGAGAGGAGGAGAAAAGAAAACACACAATGGTAGGCTTCCTCACCAGCTGTAGCTCAGTTTTGAAATCCCCATCATCTTGTGACTTCCTTCCTCTGCTGCACAGAGCTGCACATTCTGTCCACACAAAAACATGCACTTGCACACACACACACACAGCACATTGTCTGCACACACTTATAGCTTATGCAGAGGTCTTTGTTTATCCAAAAAGGTCACACCAGAGATTTGTGGGAGCTGTGTGTGTGTGTTTGTGTTGCTTCAGTTCCATCTGTAACTCAAGGAAAAAAAAAAAACAATGTTAAGAGAAATTCACTGATGAATTCTTTGCTGTTTGCACTTTTCTATCATTTCCCTACCACAACCAGTTGAGCACAAACAAAGAGATAAGGAGTGTTTTTCAACAGTTTTTTATGCTTCGTGTTTTTGGGAGTATGACAAAAACTAGCTTAGTGTTTGGTGCACGCAGAGAGTTTGCATAGCCGGTATTTCTCAGGGCCAGCAGAGCGGAGCCGCTGCTGATGTGGGCGTGAACATGGAGGGTAAACAGCACCGTGGTCCACAATCTTCTGCTCCTGTGCTCCACTTGTGGAATTTTGACACATAAATGCCAGAGGTTGCAGAGCTGGTTTATCAGAGTTCCTCCCAAATGCTTTTCAGTTGTGAATCCTCAATATCACATATGTACATGCAGCAGTGTGTGTATATGAATTAGACACCATTCTATAAACACCTACAGCACATAATGCCACAAACATAATACACAAGCTCATTTTGTGAACACTAAACCTTTTTTTCTTTTGCACGTTGGCTGCTGTCCAGATCTTTCACCTCACTGTTCTGTTGCCAAAGCAGTTGTGGTGAAATTTTAACAGGTTCATCCACTGCAAAGCTGACGCTGTCGCTGCTTAGAGCTCAACAGACTGATAACACAGTTTACACTGCCTTATCCTGCCTGGTCAAAATAGGTCAGGTTACAGCAGAGAGCGATCTCTGTTAATGTGCAGACTGCTGAGCATAAACACAAACCCGTGTATGTGCAGTCATTTGCATGCACCTTGTTGACAGTGTTTTACTTCTTAGATTATATGTTGTACTTAATTACCTGTGCATGTGTTTATGAGGGACTTGTAAAACATGACAGACATGTTGCATAAACTGAAATCTCAGTGCAGTGCAGTGTGCAAAGGCTGTATATCTATGTTGTTTTACACATACTCTCGTTTAAACACGGCAATTAAATTTAGTTACAGAACATGTCATCCATAAATAAACAGGATAAATTTGGACTGTAGTTGAGTGTTATTACCTCATTAACTAACATCATGCTGTGCTTTCCTCCTGTGTGTGTTCTCAGATTGCAGACACTTACTCCATCGTATGCAAAACCCAAAAAAAGAAGCCTCCTATGGAGCACAACGGAGCAAAGACCCTCCCGCGCTCCTTTGGTGGGGATCGAGGAAACCAGGGTTCTAGGGGCCGAGGCCGAGGAGTCCAAGGCCCAGCTCGTTCCCAGGAGGAACCCTGCTATGAGCCAGTGGGAGACAGGTCCTGGTCCTCCCCGGTGACCGAGTCAGACCCTGCATACGCCAGTATCGACACCCAACGGAAGCGTGAGCAGGGGGGATCCAATAACAGCACAGGTGGGGGTAGTGCTACTCTGAAGAGAAAGAAGCAGACACTGCAGCAGCAGCAGCCGCTGCAGCAGGCAGTACCAGCAGCACCACAAGGCTCAGGACCCACCACCCCTCCAGTTAGAGGTCTCCCTGGTGGGGAAAACTTCTATGAAAGCATCAGCGATGTGAAACAAGGAGGCAACACCTCCGGCACTACCACCATCTTCACTTTTAACGACGGGATGGAGATGTATGTCACTGGCCTGTAGCAAACTAGCAGGCAGACAAGGTCCAGAATCCACTGGTACTGGTTCTGTTCACTGGCCAGAAGGTCGCTGTACATAGACACAGGCCCTCTATAGTCAATCAACATGAGGATCCATTTTGTGTTGACATCAGGTACAAACAGGGTCTTAATCCAGGTTCAGACTTCATTTGATTGGTCTGCACTTCAGAACCAGCCTAAGCCTAGTCCAGCCCAAAAATGGACCAAATACATTTGAACAAAAATGAGGTGGGAAAAAAAAAACAACTGGAACATTTGTTTTCAGTGTTCTGTGTCACTGTCACCTGCTTGTGCATCATTTTATCATAATATCTTTATTTTTATACGAACACTGTACTCTTTAAAGAGTGCTCGTAAACTGAGAAAAACACACTTTAAATATATATTTAAAAAAAACGTGCATGCATTGTGCAAAACTCACACATAAATAGACATGAAGAAAATTACATTAGTAGCAATGAAAGTGCATATTTATTGTGTATAAGATACATAAGTGGTACACACACACACACACACACACATGCCTCATCTGTGGGTGACTCACAACTGAAGCAGATTTATGTCACAGATATTTGTGGTGCTCAGCTCTCCCTAAACAAACATGAAACAGGTTCTGAGAGCATACTGACCTGTTATTGGGCAGACAGCATTTTGGTGCTTTGTTTAAACACAGGTCTGTAGTTTGAAGACCTGTTTGAATGCACAGAAGTAAATGTAAGCTGTCTTCACTCCATGAAAGTGTCATCTGAGTGCCCTGAAGCTCACCAGTAGGCATCAGCACGGCCCTCCTGAGGAATATAAAAGAACTTGTTTAAATTCAGCCAAAAAGTTGTTGATTTTTAGTAAAATCCACAGTTAAATTGTGTTAACATCTGTTGCCAGAGGCATGTTGACACACCCCATCACCCCCCCCACACACACACACACACACTCAGCGACACGCATATTTGTCAGTGTCGTGCAAGGTGAAGTGATCAGGTCAGGGGCAGTGAATGGCTTGTGCAAGAATTTCCCCAGAGTGATGTTTCACAATGCAAGACCTCAGCTGTATCACAGGAATACATGAGAGAAGAATATATTTTTAAAAAAATGAAAATAAGGAAGTGAAAATGTGTCCAAATCAGGGTGCTTCATCCTGTGCAGTTAATATGCCATTTCCTGTGTGGATTGTAAACATCAGATTTTTATGACCATTATTATTTTTGCACTGGACAACTGCCTGACTGCTGAGCTTAGCTGTGCGTTAGCATTCCATGGAGGGTGTATTAAAGCACACTTCTGATTCACTAAAAATCCAAATCAAAGTTGCTCATGACTCACCAGACTTGAGTCTTGTGGTTGAAATAGGAACAGAGGGTCTGGACTCCAAAGAAAATAAAGAGCTGCGCATAAAACTTACCATATAGTGTCTTTTGGAAAGTTTCTCCTCTCTTTCTCTCCCACCTTGTCTCCAGCCTCTGTACTGAGTTTTCTTCCACTGTAAACAACACTTTTCCCATGTAGCTTTGGGGGGGACATTAAAAATAAAAGAACACAGGAATAAACGAAACATTTGTGGTTTAACAAATGGGTCTAAAGACAGGAGCTGATGAAGGACACAGAAAGCTCAATTTTTGCATAAAGAAAACGGGTTTAGAAGGTATATAAATGCTACTATGTCAGAAAGTATGTAAAAAAAAAAAACAACAAATGCACACTGTATTTTAAAGCACTGTTTATTTTTTATCGTACCTGATAATGATACCGTGGGATAAATAGCTCATACCACTGCCATGAAAACAGTTCTTTTATGTTGTTGATGCTGTTTTTTTTCTGCTTGAACAAGTAAGTGCATGCTCTGATATATGGAGATAAAAAAAACATTATTGTGGTACTTTTTTTTTCTGTTTTTTTGTTTTCCTTGTTCTTTTTGCCATGTAATGCAAATGCAGCATTCAGCTGATCCAAATGAACAACTTGGATGAGCAGGGGAGAGATAGGACGGAGCTGCTGGGAGAAAATGGCAGTGTTGTTTATTCTTTTCTTGGCGGGAGCAAAAAAAGAGTGATTTGAGTTTGGGTGGGGCGTGCACAGCTAGTGTGAAGCGTGATGACGATCTCTTCAAATGGACACTGACCCCCCCACATCTCCTGATATGTTTTTTTGTGCATGTGTGTTTACATGCAGACAAGCACACACCCCAGCAACAACAACCTCTTCTTCCACTTAGAGCTGCATCCGTAACCCTTTCACCTTTTTCCCTCAGTACAGAATTGGGGTTTCTTTGATGTTCAGTTTCTGAGGGATTTTGGAGCGATATGCAGGTCAAGGGGTGGGGGGCACTGTGGGTCAGGCTGACCCCAGCTTCATATCAGCAGCGCACCTAACGGCTCAACTGTCTGATATGAGAAATGGCCGACAGCTGAATCGCTTAAAAAAACAAAACAAAAAAACAAGAAATTACAATCAAGCTCCTTTTCTTTTCTTTTTGTGTGGCCTGTCACCTAATATCTAATATTTTATCCTGAGAAAATGCACTGATTTGATTGATTTTGTTGAACAATATTATTCACTGACCAAAAAAAAGTAAAGGCATTATGATGATGTAAATGTGTAAAATTCTCTGTTGCTGTTCTGATGTTGTTCCAATGTAACATACAGTATACAGTATATTTGTTAAGAAAAAAGATGGCTATCACAGACACATTGTACTTTGTGGATGAAAATTGTTTCATGCTTACCATGCAGACATGGACGCCGTTTGTTAATCGTCTTAAGATATAAATATGGGCCAGTACTGCTGTGACAGCTGTAGCCAATGTTGTATGTTCCTCAAGCACAGATTTTAGTTCAAAATGAATAAATATAACATAGTGTGATAGTGGAGATATGCAAAAGATTGTAATGTTTTATATTACCCTTCATAAAATATTAAAGTGAGTTTTTACTTTTCTAATAAAGTGGCACATTATAACATGCTCCTTTTGCCTGTAGTTTTATTGCTTTGTAAAGAGCAGCAAACTAAGCAGCGCTGCAGGATTGTTCCTGCTTTGCAGCAACCTCAAATTAAAAACTTCAGGTTGCAATGATGCAACTTGTAGTAACATTTGATTTTTTTTTTTTTTTTGCAGAACTGACAAATAACAAATAGTTTGTTTAGTATAGATTATGTATCATTTATCAATAACTGTTATTATTTAATGTTTTTTATATGTATATAGCTATATATTTTCAAAGGTCAGTCTAGGACAGTTGCTGAAAGAAGGTCGTGACATTTTATGACAAGATTTTTCCTGATGCATCAAATTAACAGGAAGTGGAGAAATCTACGGAATAAGTAATGTTGTTTAAACTGTATGGAGTAATCCAGTGTTAATCCACGTTGTCAGCCTGAATCTGGATCTGATAATGTAACCATGAATAATCAATCATCATATTACATCTCGACTCAAACTTGCAGAGCTGTGTACTTCTGCATCGTCTTGCTCAACAGTTACTCACATCTAGAAGACAGTTACAAGTTCACACTTATTAAAATGAACGATAAACTTTTCGAATTGAAACAATCGAATCGACGGAAATCTGTTTGGAAACCAAATTTTCATGCATCTTAGTTTGTAATCCGCTATGTCACAGTTTGATTTGCAAAAACGTAAATGCGCAGTTTGCGGATGAGGCCTCGAGGCTGTTTTTCTTGAGCTCACGTCCTCGCCTGCTTCACAGACCGGCTCTTCTTCGACACACACCGGCCGGTGAACTGCTGGTGGTCACGCCCCCTCTTCGCTTCCTCCCACATTACTTGGAGAAGAAAAAAATGTGACTGACACAGTGAATTTAACCAATCAGGTGCCGTCTAAAGGTGGACGCGTGCCAAAGTGTAATGTTTATGTATGGCAAGGACCAATAGGAGTGCAGCGGAGGGGGCGTGGCATTCGTTTGGAGAAAAGAGGCAAAACAATCTTTTATCTTCCTCACCGGGCGGCTTTTTGGATATCCTGGGTTGCGGTGGAGGCGTCGGTGGTGGAAAACTTTATATGTAGACTAGTACAGAATTGAAGACACAGACTACTCATATCAAATTGCGACAATCTTGATAAATGTATCCAACTCCTGCAGTTTGCACTAAAATCTACAGAGATCAGATTTTCTTCCTTTAGTCTCCACTCGCCTGACTGACCATGGAGTCCAAATATATTTTCGAGAAGTCGTCGATTGGCACAAGCGTCGGTGTGGCGGATTTTAACTACCGGACAGGCCACTCTGTTGTCCTCGACGCCCGGGTCCCTGTGGTGGAAAAAATCAACTCCATGCCGGCGTACACGCATCAGGGGGCCGTCTTTTTGAAATTTGTGGCGGACGGCGGCTCGACGGCGGAGGTTAAAAACGAGCGAACTTCGTCCAAGGCAGGGAACGGTCGAATATTGCAGGACATGATGGGAAAAGTGAGTGCTGTTCAGAAGTTGCTTATAATAAACTGTCAAAGTCGCACATTCTCACGACTAACTACACAGATATTAAACCAAAGTAAGGCCACCTGGTCATGACGCACCACGGTCTGGGTTTTGACAGGTTATACCGCTCGTTTAAACCTTGTAACGGTTACAACTGCTCGCTCGTGACGGTCACTACTTCAAGCTATATGTGGTTTTAGTTATTCGGTAATGACATTAAAAGTGACTTTTTTAAAAGCGTGAATTCAACTTACAGCCGTAAACCTTTACGGTGTATTATTACCGCTTTAAATGGCGGCTCATTCTGTGTGTAAAGTTTACAGAAAAGGGGGGCAGGGACTTCCAACTGCAAGGCTTACCCCCTCCCCCCATAGCTTCAGGGTGGAGCTTCAACGTGGGCTTCCTGGCTCTTCCAAACACCCCCTAACTGTTCATGCAAATACAGATGTGATAAATGTTGCTCTTATTTGACATGCAGAAGCTTTTTTTTCACAGCGTGCTTTGGCTTTTATTACAAACGATTTATTTTGTGGTTTATGATGCATGAAGGTTTTTCAAAGAAGCCATGAAACCATCATGTCTTTATAGCTTTGATTTGGTCATATATATTTATATATTGTTAATGGATCAGTTAACTTTTTATTAACTAAAAGACCAGTGGATTGCTGAGTCTGTTTATATCAGTGGTTCTTGAGGTGGGGCCGGACCCCCTTGAGGTGTACAGTTACTGTAGAAGGGGGGTGGGGAAGTAGCATAGATGATCAGGGGAAAATATTGCGGAAACTTAAGTTAAATCAACATTTTGGGGTTCAGCCTTTACAAATATTATTATTCTGATTACTAATCATTAGCTATAACTCCCACCTTGAAGCGCTTTAATTTGTTACTCATCCAGTTGTTAATGATTGATGACAAAACACTGAGTATGTGCTTTTCTGGGTGGAGTGAAGTGTTTATGGCTCCTATTTGGGTAGGAAAAGGACGTGGCTGCCAGCAAAAGTTTGCAAAACACATGTTTTTATTAACATTACTCTTTTTTTTGAGTTGAAACATAAACTTCAATGTAACTTTTGTGGATGAATTGGTCAATTTCCTGCACATAAACCTGCTGCTGTTGTCTTTCAGAGTTAACATTAAACAATGTTTTGCTCTGACAAATCCAGTTTATATTTTTGCTTATGTAAATAGGAAGTAAGATCTGAAATAAAATGCCACAGTATTTTAACATAATGTTAAAAAAAGACTTTGGGTTTGTGATTGGTGACAGCAATGCCTCTGTGTTGTGTTAAATCTAAAAATCTGAGCTGTCACTCAGCATGTAAAGTCTGATGGGCTGTAAACCCACTTGTGTGTGGCTTTACAGTGATAAACTGACTTCTTCATTTTGTAGGCTGGCCTCAGGGACCAAAAAGACACTGGTTCCACTGGGATCCTGAAGAGGACCAGTCCTACTCCATGTCCCGGCGTGAACAGGTCATTGCCAGGCAGCTTCATGAATTTGGAAATCAGAAACCCAGGGAAACAGGCAGAGTTGGCCAGCAACTTCAGGACAGCACAAGGGCAGAATGTACCGCAGGCGGAGAGACAACTCCTCTCCTCCTCCCACATCCCCGTCCCCAGAAACAGGTATGGAAGCTGGTGACATCTGGACTCGTGAACCCTAGTCATGTTTAATTTTATATCTGGGGTCTTAAAGCTTAAAGAGAAATCTCCTGCAATCAGTGAAGTCATTTGATGTCATTTCAACATGGGTTGGAAGCTTAAGGCCTGTGTGTAATCAGCCCATTGGGATTTGGACCACATGGTTCTCTATAAGAGAACCTTTCTGGTCTGTATGGTTCTTGTGTCTGCTAAATTTAGTCCAGAGGCTAATTTGGCAGAAACTTTGTTGTCATAAAAGCAATCAGTGTTTGTCAGATTTCATCTTTGTGTTTCTTTGAGTTTTAACTGGGAGTGAAAATCAGCATCTGGCGAAAGTTTTGGTATGAATGGTGTGGGGGCGCACTGGTTAACCGACCGCATGTTTAGTGCTCCATCCAGAATAGTTTCGAAATACTTTGCCTTTGGCAAGCTAGAGTTTGCAGAGATTGCTCAATCACTTGACCGAACTAACCAAAAAGGAGGGGGATGGAATATGTTTTACTTACAAGTCAGTTAATGACATTTGGGAACGTTTTTACATGTCGGATGTCTCATTGTGCCGACTGTTTGAAAGCACACTGCTGTCTTTGTTGACCTACTTTTGAAAGGTGAAGGGAGTTCATGAATTCATGTGCAGGTTGGATGTCGGGCTGGAAGATAAACATTGTTGCATCCAAGTGGGTTTTGTTTGCAGTAAAGTTTTCCTTTTTACCAGAGCTTCTTTTTCTTTTTGTGCAGCATTTTCTGTGAAACAGCCACAATCGTCTCAGTTATAACCACACACATACACACACAGGCAGTTTCCCATAGAACAAGCAAAACATTCATCCATGGACAAGTCTAATGCACTGATAAGTGATTATGTAACATCAAAGAGGACTGGGAGTGGTTGGAGGTGTTGCCTAGGAACTATTAACCTCTTTTAACTCAGTTATTGGTTACTCTCTGAGTCAAGTCACTGCCTGTCTTTCAGACGACATTTATACATGATCAGATGTCTGGAGGCAGTGTAAAACCTTAGCAGGTTTTTTTCCTCTAAACGTCTGATTTAGAGAAATGTTAAATTTAAGTTGTTTTTCGTTTTAGATGGACAGTTCAATCTAATCCAAGAAAACTACAAGAAAATGGGTTACAGCTGCAGAGATGGGTGTGTGTGGTTTACAGGTTTTTAAGCATCACTTTCATTTACTTCCATCCATACAAGTGAATTTCACATGCTGTTGGTCATGTACAATATGTTGTGAGTGAAAGTCCCTGGGGAGATTGAGTAGGCTCTTAAATCAGAGGGATTTTGAACACACTTCTTTAGTTCAGTGTGCCAGCTGTGGATGAAAAGCAGCTATTTTAAACTCTGCATTCACATTATAACCAGATTTAAAACAAATTCCTAGATGCCTCGACATGGATGGCCTGGCGTTACATTGTATTGGTACTTGGGATATTAGTGATGTCTCTGTTGTGCCATATGAACTTTTTTCTGTTCATTCTGTATTTATCCTGCTCAGATTTGTTTTACAGCTTGTTACAAGACACTCCCTTTACTAACAATACAACAGTGGTTTACTCATGGTTCACCTGTTTGTTGGTGCATCACATTAAACCTGAGGCTTCCTGGGAACTGTTAAAATACCCGTATGCTGCAAATAATCCTAACCGGTTAAACTTGGTGTCATGATAAATTATCAAGTTTTTTTTTTTTTTTGTAAAACATAAAAAAGGAAAAAAAAACTTGTGAAGGATTTGCAACTTTAAATTTCTTACAAAAAGTCAAAAACACACAGTTGAAAACACTGAAGCAACACTTGATGCTGCACTAGTTGGAACGTGCAGATAGCTGCACTTAGTTTTCTGTAACTAGTTGTTGCTGTAGAGAACCTTTGGTTAAATTCCTGGTATGTGGACATACATCTGTGGGTACGACCTATAGTGAATTTGCCTCACTCTGCCTTTTTCAATACTGTCAGCAAAACCATTTATTATCATTTGCTCTCCCTATCACCTTAAATAACCTCATCAGTTTGCCATGGGATTAAAAATGTTTATAGACGTTTTACTTTGAAGATGTTGCTCAATTCTTTGTGTGTTTTATTTCTGTTGCATTGTCTGTCACATTTTAACTCTTGTGCAAAGACCTTGTCTTGTCAGTTTGCAAAAGCTTCGAAGTAGGTTGCTTTCCTCTTTAACAAGTCAGGGCAAAGATCTTGGAGAACGAGAGAGGAAAGAGCCAAACACACCTACTCACATATGTGTGCAAATTCATCTAAACTAAGCAAAACCTACAGAGCACATTTTAAAACTCCCACCCGTTTTGTCAACTGCACCTCCACGGGTGTCGTCTCCTGTCTGTTTTCTACATTCTGTCTGATTAAGGCTCTTTTCTGCCCACACCCCCCTCAAAAAAGCAACGCATGTTCGATCTGTCAATACTCATCAGCGTGGGATCCTGCACGCTGATAACAGAACAAAGACCCATTAAGGACGAACGCAAAACAAAAGACACAATCATGATGGGAGGGGTCGTTTCATTCTGATGCCTGAAAAGCTTGTCTGACTTATCTTTTCTTGGTCAGGTGCGCTGTCACCACCGTTAGCTGACATGAATGAGAAACTCTGAGTCGGCATAAAAAGGACACCGATGCAAGCAGCTGCAGTGGGGGGTGTGGCGGGGGGTGTGTCTGTGTAGCGAAGGGAAAAGGAGAAGCCTTTTTTGCTTGCTGACAAGCTTTTGCTCAGTCTGTGTAAAAATCTATAGCATGACGTGGACCATGCAATCAGAAACGAGGGAGAGGAGTCCACCACCTTTTAGACACGCCCACTCTTGACCACTTCGACACCAACCCTGCACTCCCAAAGGAGACATTACAGTCAGTCGTTGAAGGTCACAGTCAGAGGAAAAGCTACCCAACCCCCCACGCTAGTCTGGGATGTTTAACCCACATTCAAACTGCTGACGATGCCTCTTAAATGTAGCTGCACGCTTGTAAAGTTCAGTATTTGCCCAGAATATAAATCTAGCTTGTCAATATTATCAAATAAAACACATCTTTTTGATCTTAAAGCTACATTTAGTTGTTTCACCCCTATTTTTTTCTTCCCTTTTGAAACTGCAGGAGGTTAAAGCTTTTTCTCTGACAGGCAGGGGTGAAAGGTCGTTCTCAATGAATGGAGTTATGCAGGAGGGGAGGGCCAGATCAGGGCTCAAACAGGCATCCAACATGTCTGGTAGGTCAACCTCAGGATCTGGGTCGTGAAGCTCCGCAGACACTTTAAAACCTCACAAGACAGCAGGCAGCTCATCATTTAACACGGCAGCTTTATTATCTGCTGACTGAGATGCGTGTAAAGGAACCAGGAACTGGGATCTTATACATTTAAAATAATACAGTTTGTTTCAGGCTGTCGGGCCTGTGAACAATTTAATCCTTCATTCTTTAATGCTGGAAGAAGTGACGGCTAATGGGTGAAATATGTGCTGTGCTTTTGTCTGTTTTTGGTGTATGTGGTCTCATTAATCATGTGCTTTTAAGTAATAAAAAACAAAGGCATGTTTTTATTTCATTGCACGGCATGTTTACACACTATATTCTGTGTACAAGTATACACATACACTGCGTATCGTCTTAAGGATGTAAAGAGAAAATTAAATTCTTATCATGGGGGAAGGAAACTTGTGCAGAGCAGCTCTGGCACCGCTGCAGTAAAATCCTGCATGGCTCACTCACCCACACTGATGGTTACTTCCATAAGGCCTCCTGTTCTGAGTCAACTGTCGTTTCTTCCCTTTATCCTGCTAACATACCAACCAGCAGCTGCTGTACACCACTCCTCCCTTTTCCACCGGCTCCAGCTGCTATTCTTTACATGTTTCCTCCTCATCAGCTTTTCTTTATCTTTCGTGCTGCTCTTATCGCTCTACCCAATATATTTTTCTCTTGCAGTCTTGAAATCGGTGACATGCATGTAAACGTAACCTAAAAAGCAGTTACAATAAAGTTTTGATACACAAAATGCTTACAGGGATCCTGCTTTAATTGGCAGCGTACTTTTACAGCTTTTTTTCTTTATTTCTGTGTTTTATCTGTTCAATACATCCTACTTTCTGTTGCTTTTGGCCCTTTGCCCTCTTTCCATATTTTGTCTGAAAGGGAACTAAATCCTCCAGAAATCCAGAGAGGATGAAGCATGGTGAACAAGCAGGTTGGGAAGTAGAACATTGTTTATTTTCCACAACTTTTTGGTGATTGTATGCAAACAAATAGATATTCATAGCTAAAATTCTGATTGTTTGTGTTGGTGCTGTAACTGCAGATCCACATGCTCACAGAGGTCACCGGTTGATTTTGGATGGAAATATTCCTTCACTGTTTTCTAAGTGAGGAGCTTCATTTTTCTTAAACAAGATACAAACTAATTAGATTATGAATTGATCTGCTTCTTTTTAAGCGAGCCTTCCCTGTTTATTTGTTTCTTATGATTCATTACATCATTACATAACAGGAATGTTATCTGAGTGTAGACATCCTAGTGCATTTTCACCAAAAACAAGTTCAGAAGAGGTCACATAAAGGATCTGCTGTTTCTTCTCTAAAGGAATTAAACACCAGTGGATCAAAACAAATAAATACAGATTACCAGTGTATATGGTGAAGAGGAGGGATATTGTTTGTCCCCTCTTCCTGTTTCCTGGGAACTACTACTTTCATTGTTTGATCCTGTGAGTTTAATTTACTCTGGTGTCTGCTGAAGACACCACACAGCCTTGTTTACTTCACTCCAAACCAGATAGTGAAAACAAGCCTGACAGACTTTTACTCTTTCCTCTTATTCCATTCCTTCTAATGTTGCTGTGTCAACATGTAACTCATGATGTATCACAGTTAACTGTAGTTTATTTTGACAGTATTTCGGCTCTGAAAAAGGCAGCTTCTTCAGTAAATCTAAGATCACGCTCATTTAAAAAACATTATCGACATTTGTGCCTTTTGATTAGGCAGTGAAAGAGAGCTGCACTGAACTCCTGCCAAGTCAATTGATTTTGTGTTAAGTAGTGTGGACATCGACTTGTCAAAATGCCAGAGCGCCAAACAGATTCAGTAAATACAAGTGTAAAGAAACAGACAGGAGCTAATGCCACGGATTAAACATTTTTTATAGTGCTTGAAACAACTTTGTATTATTTTTAAGGGTTCTGCTTGAAAAAAGAATAAACACGCCACACCCACGCTGCAGAAACCAGTGGGCCCACTTCCTCACAGTAAGCTCCTAGAAACCCCCGATTCTTTGTGTGTGTCCTTAAGTGTGTGCTTAGACATGCACGTCCTTAACAATAGAGCTTTGTGGTCTGGGATAATGACTTACGCTCGTGCCCTCTAACAAATGGTGCTGATGGACAAGACAAGCAATAAAGTTGCTCAACAGTTTTTCTATTTGCTCTATTTCATTCAATTTACACAGCTTTCCTTTTTCATGTCTTTTTACTTACTTCTTTTTGTTTTACATAACTAGCCAAAGCTTACTATTGACTTTAACAGTAATGAATTCATGCCTAACCTTTAACCTTTGGTCAGTATTTCCCAATCAACCCAGATCCTCGAGGCACACCACTCTGCGTGCTTTAGATGTTTCTCTGCATCTTTTCACTGTGTTTAAATTGATGGGTCATAACAGGCTTCAGAACTTGATGACAAGCTGTTGAGGTAATTCATTCCTTTGAATCAGGTGTGTTGGAGAAGAAGTTGGGGTTGGTGCTTATTATGGTTAAAACATTTTTAGGTTGTTTTTTTTTTTTGAAGACCATGTGATTTGAGAAGGTTTCCAATCTGTTGGTAATGCTGGTGCCCTCTAATAAGCCTCAGGCCATTGGGTCATTTGTAAGTGATTAGACCCCAACACAAATTTTACAAATGTTATTTTTTTGCAAAGCTGATCTAAAAGTGATTGTAGGGTTTTATATGTTATTGTAATTTGGAGGTTTGACAGAAAGGTTGCTTTTTCTTCATGGGAACTCACCTCGTGCCATCCCAGGGCAACAAAATCCTCACTGTCTGAACATACATTTATATAAAACTTAAAACCTGTCAATTGTCATAAACAGGGCAGGACAATTCCTTTAAAATTTTCTGTCATGTCACAGGCAGATTAACTGGTTTGTTGGGCTTTTATTGCTGAACTTGCATTTAGAACACACTCCGATTCAGGAGGTGGCGGTAACGCTTCAAAAAGCTCCTTGTCAACAAGGTCATCGCTTGGAGAAGAAGTAACAGGTATTTGCAGGAGACACACAAGCTTTAGAGCTTGTTACCAGAGGGATTTTGGAACTGATCTCTTGTTTGTCCAGCTGAAAAATGTCCACTCTGTAGCTAATGGGGATAAAATACTTCTCCCCAATGTAGTAATAATATAGATTCACTTATCATTTTCTTTTCTTTTTTTTTTTTACTTTGCATTATGTTTTGCATTAGGTTTTAAATTCCAGTTCAACATTTTTTACTAAGGGGTTTTCTGAAAAGGTCACAGACATGAAGTTTTACTCAGAAAAATGCAGACATGTTTGGTGTTCAACCACACTTGGAGCCTGTTACTCAGCACAGCTTTGTGACTTTAATTGCTGTTTGGGTCAGTCGTTCCCAACTCACAGGCAGAAACTGAAATCTGTTAAGCCTTTGGTCAAGAGTTTGGAGAGATGGACCAGCGATCCAAAGTTGGAATTACCGAGCAGCTTTGACTGCACTGATTCAGGTGTTTGTGAAGCTTTAGCCACTTTCTTCCAAATAAATGATCCTTGTCAGTGATTCAGAAGCTTTAGCAGCAAGTAAATACTGTTTTATGTTATCACTCTTTTTTTCTTGTCTTGTTTTAAAATGGACACTTGTGTAGGGAATCGTGGGTATGATTGTATAGTCACTAATGGTTGCAAGTAAGACCTGGTCTGTGATGTTTGACCTGTCAGGAGAGTAAAATGAAATATGAAAGATATTCTGTTCATATTCTGTCAGCTTTGATAAAGAAGGGAAGTGAATCACCTGGAATCTGACCGCTTTCATGATACAGTAGAACTTTCTGTCATGGGAAGAGCTAGAACATGTCCCAGGTTGTCCCACCGACATGCCACTACACAAAGCACCGAGTGTGTGAAGCTGTTCACTCAGGTGCAGAGTAAAGTACTGATCACTGTCCAAAGAAATCCCCCAAAGAACTCTCACAGCAGTACTGGAGCAGGAAATACACACCGTTTACTTTGACTGTCGTCAGATCAACTGCGTTTCCACCCACACTGGGCATTCACACCAAAATCCTTTTTTTCTTGTTGTTTTGATTTGAGACAGCAGATTGTGGTGGAGTCAGTCCGAGTCTGGCAGACCTAATTAAATTTGTCTTGTTTGTAACTTGTGAACAGAGATACAGATAACATCCAGTTTTGGTTTCTCAGTGCTTTAGCTCCTGTCTGATCTGCTCCTAACCAGTTTGAACCAGGAATTACCATCATGGTCTCAGTAGGTTGTGTTTACACTGTATTTTGCTCACCATAATTACACGATGAGGAAATGAGGCTGGAGGAGAAGGAGACGAGGAGAGAGAAGGCAAAATGCAGTTTCACTTCATCAAAATACACCCCTCGTGTGACACCAGTTCATCACTTAGTCTGTTGTCAGGCGTGTGATATCAGCTGAAACACACAGAGACAGTGCCTTTTAAAAAATCTTGTCATTTTAATGATGCTCTTTAATTTCAAAGAATAAAAGAGAGTTGTAAGAAGATAAACATGGGAGGCAACAACTAAAAGTGCTAAATATATTTATCTCTATGGGCTCAGTGTATAAATTGAAATGTTGGTATTTGTCAAGTTTGATCTGGTTCAAATCTCACCAGCTTTATAAAGTTCTCCAGACAGCTGTTAAAACGTTGTTAAGCAGCGTTTAAATCCATCTGTCTGCCTGATTGGCTGCTTTTCTTTCCTGTTAATGTTTAAGATGAATAAACATCCAAAATAATCATTTCCAGTGTCACTCCCAAAGTTTGGCCCTTCTGATAGACGCAAAAACTAAACGATCCGTTTTCTCATTCTGAGCGCAAATGGATTCTGCTTTTCTTTTTCTTGAATCGGGGTGTATTTTGTTGTGTCTGAGAGTGAAGAGACTTGGCTGGAGAAGACGCACCACTTTTACAGACGAGGCATTTTATTCACACAAGAAGAGATTTAAACAAAACAAATAACTGGGTCAAAGTTGAATCTGGCAAACACTCCGGTCTGTCCGTTTGTCAGGATTTAGATCTACTAAAAGTGCACAGCTCTCACTGAGGTTGCATCCAAATTCCACTTGGTGAAACTGAGCAATTATGTTCTGTTTCTTTGTAAATATTAAAGAAAAATACAAGTGTATCTGCAGTCAGGGCGTAAACGCCTCAAAGTCTTACAATACCAAATTTTGTATGAACTGCTTTCTGTAGAGAGATGCTCATTTCTGATATCATCTTCCCTGCAGTTTCTCATAATGTGCTCTTATTGCTTCCATTTATCTTAATAATCCTCCCTGTGCCGGCATGGCAGGGTAATACAGATAACATATTCTTTCATTTATTCCCAGTAATGTCAGTGCTTGTTGAATGATGTTGAGACGCTGATCGTTCGGAGGGACTTGAACCGTTTTTCAGAATACCAGACTAACAGTGTTGCACAATTACACATCATGCACTTTCTGTGTGATTCGATTGGACTGTACGAATTGTGCTGTATAAGCTAGAGTATTTTTCACTCATTTAGGTAATAAACAGGTAAATCAGCAGTTACTATATTACTATTATCTGTGATTTATTCTCATTTGAAGTAAACTAGTTTGTGAGTTCTCTGTATGTGATCTCTCTCTGCGAACGATGGTTTCATTTATTAAGATAAAATGATCCAAATGAACCTGGCACTGTGTGAAAAATTGATTATTCTCTAAACCAAATAACCAGTTGTTGCACCTACAGTGGTAACAACTCCAATACAGTATTCGTGATAACTGGTGATGAGTCTTTCTCAGGAATTTTGACCTGCTCTTCTTTGCAGAACTGGTTTTATTTCCATCACATTGGAGGTTTTTGAGCATGAGTTTAGAGTCGTGCTGCAGCATTTCAATCCAATATAAGTCCTTGATCGATTTTGACTCGTTCAGAGGTGGACTTGCTGGTGTGCTTCAAATCATTGTCAGGGTAGAGCAGTGATTCAAAACCTGTGGGGGCCATGAGACCAGATAGAACTGATCACAAGCAGACGTAAACTGTTTATCTCTTTAATGGAGAGGGACATGAGTGTTTGTAAGTCAGTAAAGTTTTTTTAAAAAAGACCTGATTATAATCACATCACAAATATGTCTTCATAAAACACCATCATCTGAAGAATAAAATAATTAATCTCTAATATTTTGATATTGGAACCACCGGTGTAATGTCTGGGTAGATTTTAAGTTTTTGTGCTTAATTGTGCGAATAATTGATTGTTGACATTTTTCATAAAATTCTGTTCTGTTGTGTCAGAATGTCTTTTACTTCACTTAAACCAACACATGATATAAGATCAACTTCCCTGCAGTGAGAAAAAACAATCATACAGGGACTTTTGGACTCACTTCTGAGCTCTAACTTCCAAATTTCTCTGTCTAGGGAAAAAAAAAACAAGATACTGATCAGTTTTAGTTTAATCACTGGAGTTTTTCTCTGTCTTTTGCTGCCCTGCAGATATTTGGCCTTATGGAAGTAGGCTGAGTAAAAAGGCTTTGAAACAGCATCGGTTTGCTTTCTGAAAACACAGGAAACCAGTCGAAGGCCTGCTCTGGCTTGTGGTGGCACAAGGGCAAATCTCAGGAGCAGAAAAGCAAGAGTGGGAGAAGGAAGTGAAAAATGAACCACAACAGACTAGGAGCCTGAGTATTGCAGAAGAAGAGCGAACTGACCACAAACCAGGGCTCACTGTCTTTTTGTTGATTTCTTCAGTTTCATACTTCTTTCTGTTTTGGTACCTATCAATCTTTTCTTGCCTGTGGCACTTCAGGGTTTTTAATTAAAATCATGGGTGTGTTAGTTTTTCAACTTTCTTCACCCTTGTTGAGTTTTGGGTAAAGTGAAAAGGAGGGAAACTTTATTTTGTTTTATACGAGCAACTTTCCCAGAATATTCATAAGTCGAACCAGTCGTACAGCTGTTTGATGTTCAAAGACATAAAATTCTCCTTGAGATCCTTCTTTACAATCAGAACTTAGTCTAACCCATGATGGTTTGGTTTATTCAACTAACTTTATTAGATGTGAAGAGCAAGAGTGCAAAATGAGAAAGAAACACCAGTTTGGCTTATATGAAAGAGGAATGATGCATGTTGTATCAAACTCCAATGGTCTATCTCAGATGAGGAAAGGAAAATTGGGAGTGAAAAACTTTGACCACATGTCAAAAAGAAAAGAAAAAAACTTCCAATCATTCCCCGAGTAATGACTTGTGGAACGGGTTGACAAAAGTTGCTACAGTCAGCTACCATTTAATCTTGTTGTGTAGAATCAAGTGACAATGTTAGAAGTATGTTCTCTGCAGTCTGCTCAAGGATAGAAGCAGTGAAGGTCCAGCTGACTAGATCCTTGTACCTGTCTTTGTTCAGTTCATCTTAAAGGAACCATTAGGTGTATTTCATGTAGTGTGCTGAGGTTTTAATTAATCTGTAGGATCCTTCGTGATTCAACACACTGCAGTAGGGATGTGAAGATCATCCACCAGTTACAATATGTTATCAGTAGAGAAGTCCTTTTCCAATGTAGCTTTGGGATTAAATATAGATACAACAATTTATGTTTTTAAACCAATAAAATCTAATTCATTTAACTATTATATAGGATCTATATTATATTATATCTATTATATAGATTTGTTCCTTCAGGCAAACACTTTAAAAAATATCAGAAAATGTAGAAATTTGTAATTATGTTTGTTCATAAAGGATGTCTCCCCTGTACAACAGTTTTATTACCCTACAACTCTTCTTTTGGTGCCCATTATTCTGTTTAACTGCATTTTTCCTCATTAGTGACACCTGCTGGTCATGAGGAGAACTGCAGAAACACATGTACAGTCTGCAATAAACACTTTAAAATTGGTTTCACCCTAATCAGCTGATATTCCAAGAGAGATAACAATAGGCTCATTTATGTTTTACTATTTATTATATAGATAATACATTCTGCTGCTGACTGCTGAGTAACTGACAAGCACATCTGCTGAAATCCAACTTCTGCTGCCCAGCACGTTTTTTAAATCTTCCATTAGGCCTCATTTGTGTATATTTAGTAATTATGATTTAGGTTTTATGAAAGTGAATTTTCATTTTAATACAAGTTTTGGAAAGTTTATTTTTAGATCTCAGTAACTGATGTAGAATTATTCCATGACTGTGTGGTTTTGTTTGACATTGAATCTCATCATCTGGAATCTGTCTCAGAGAATATCACCACATTGTGATTAAAGGCTGAATTGCCTTGCGTTGTTTTTGTTTATCATGTATCTTTGATAAACTGGATCTTTGGTGAAGTATTGTGATATTGTGCACAGAGCAGAGATGCACAGCTTTACACTGCACGTGTAACAACCTGCAGTTACATCATGTCTAGCGGTTACCACATTACGCACATGGTATTAAAGTAAGGTAAGATGTCATCAGCTCTTAATTTACTTACTCTGAGTGAAAACATTTTTACCCTAGAGAATGTGAAATAAATCTAACACTATAATTTATGTATGAGAATTAGAGTTATTCAATGTAATGACTTCTGACAGCTTGACCTGTGACTGTGATGTGGAAGTGAAAAATATGTATTCAGTGACATTAAATTAGATACCGTGGAGGGAATCATGCCTTTTTGCTCCATGTGTATCATCTCCCATCACTTCACCAAAACAAAGCTGTTGTTTGTGCTCGTCCCCCAGGATACAGATTGCATTCTAGGATCAAGAGCGAGAAAGAGAGGGCTTTTGTGCTAAGACTGAATAGCCACTACAGTCACAGCCCACATTAAAGAGAGACAGCTCCTGCCTAACAGCCTTTCCCTCCCTGCGGGGCTCAGAGCCTTGTGGGCTTACGTAAGGAACCGACATGTGTGATGTTTGCACAGTGCTCATTGGTTTTCCCCCATACATCCTCAATTTTAACAAAACAATGATATATACTTATATAAACACAAAACAGGAAACCTGGAAGGAGGCAGAGCAGGCAGGGATGGGGGTTACAGCTGAAGTTGCTTGTGTTGGGTCAGTGGTGGACTGTTTACTGTCAATCATTACCATCTGCCTGCAGCCAGGCAGGGAGCTAGAGAGGGAGAGAAACATAGATGACATTACATAATGGTGTGGAGTTTAGACAGGATGATGGAGGACAGAGGGACTGCAGGATCGAGAGCAGTAGGTGTTCTATTAATAGTGAATGGGGCTGTATAGCATGCAAACAATCACCAACACCAGCCTGGTCAGTTCTAGTAGCCTTTGTTAGCACTTATTATACAGGATATTCTTGTTTGACAACACCTTGTACTGTTTCTTCACTTTGCACAATAAAGCTGAGTTTTTCCTAAAGTCTTAGTCTTTAAATTCATCTATGGTGTTCAGATAACACACAGTGTGACTCAGCTATATAAACAAGACACAGGCAGCCTAGATTCTCCGAGCTTTAAAGCAGCTCAAAGGCTTAAAATGACAAAGATGCCAACCTTAACATATAAGAGAAAACATATTTGGTTAACAATACTCTTTGTGGCTTTGTGGGTAGGATCTCTGTCAGCCTCTCAAACTCTTAATTGCACATACAGATGAATGATGGGAAAAGTGTGTTTTAGAAATATGGCAGAAAAATGTGTTGCCTTAGGAAAAAGCACAACTGGAAACATTACCCATATTTTGAGTCTGCGTGTCTCTACCCTCGTGTGCATTTGCATTTGTTTGTGTTCATGGGAGATGAAGAGGGAGACAGAACTAAATGCCTGGTGAAAACACAGGCAGAGAGCGCTAAATGTAAATTCTCTCTTGACTCCAACAGAGAGGCGTTTGATCATTTTCGTTTCTGTGTGTTTGTGTGACAATGTGTTTTTAAAGTTTAACTCTCAAAGTCGCTCAACAACCGCTCTGCCGGTCTTAGCAACAAGCAGCTGCTCTGGATAACAGGAAGCACACATACGCTCTCGACATACAAACACATACAAATACACCATCATGTTGATTTTGGGGGGTCATAACGGTCACATGATCACATCAGATGAGTAAGTGCTATGTAAAGCAACCCCTGCTGAGCTAAAAGGATAATGAGACCCTATTGGTGGTTTTGTACAACCAGTGTGAGAACTAAACCTGCTCAGTTGAAGTGAGATTCAAAACAGTAAAATCTAACAGAGCTGAAGTCTGATTCTCCCAGATGTCTACCTCCGTTTCTGTTGACCTTCAGACTGATTTCTGAAAACAAGACACACGTCATGCGTCAGCCATGGCTTCAAACAGCACTGACCAGATTCTGTCATTTCGAGGAACAAGTCTCAAGATGTATCTGTAGATATGGAGAATTGTTGTAAATGTTAAGAGTTTTCACATGAACAGAGACCAGGTGCTGTTTTTAAGATAGAGACTGCAGAAAGTGTCCCTGTGGAAAGTTGAGCATCACCGTGTCTCAAATGTGTATCAATGAACAGGTTTACTGTGATCTAAGACCCACATTTATAACTGGGTTACGTGTGTTATCAAGATAACTCTGTGATCAGTAAATCAGGAAAGTGCATAACAGGAAAATGCAACCCTAACCCAACGAAAGTTACTGAGTGTTGAATCTTACCTAATCTACAGCTCCAAAACCATCAGCCACTCTAAGGTTTTCTTTTATACTTAACTTTGTTCCGACTGAAGCATTGCCACCAGAGAGACAAAAACAGGGCGGGGCAGCATTAGGTCAATGGATGCCACCCCACCTGGTGCCACTTATTCAGCTAATAAGCATGAATCAACTTTTCTAGGATGCTAACCATTTACCAATACCAATAGATCATCGAAATATCACATCCTCAAATTTTAAAAGGTTGTTTAGTCATGAGACTCTGTTACTCACATGTTTGCATACGCCCACATTTTTGGAACCAGATTGTAGATAATAGCAGAAAAACTAATCCCAGGTATTTTTTGTGGTCTGGTAGTTTTGTCTTGTTTTGAAGTTGTTGTGTTTGCCTGGATCTTAAATGGACATATTCTTAGTGTGTGTTAATAACCAGTCAGATCCTGGATATATCCACTGAGCTGGTAACTAGGGCAAAGGTGGTGTGTTTAAATATAGAAGGAAGGCCCGGTCGCCTTCCCGACAGCAGCAGTGATCCCACTATAGGAACGGGTTGTGGATGACTGTGCCAAATAGTGACTAGTGACAGCATCGGTTGCAGGATCAGTCTCACTGTCCTCATAGGACCTGTGGTAAGAACCCACATCTACTACAAGTTTTCTTCTTCTTTATGGGTCCACATAATAAAAAATTCAACCTTAAAAATCATTCAGTGGCATCCACAAGCCTGAATCTTTTCCTTACACACAACAGGACGGCTGCTGCTCTCTGCCACTCTGCACTCTGAGCTTGTTGTTGCTGCTTGCTCTCTGGTTTGGCTGGAGGCAGCAGTGTCTGTATGTGCCTGGACCTGGTATGTTGACTTTAGCTGGCCCATGAGCTGTGTTGCTGCCAGAGAGGTGTGTTCATGGCTCAGCCAAGGCCAATGCAAATTGAGGGAGGAAGGAAGGTAAGAGGGTGTGTTTTGAGTGTGTGGGTGTGTGAAAGACCAAGTCTATGGTTTTGTTTGTGCATGTACTTAAATGTGTCAAATGCTGTGTTGACACACACACTCAAATTTAATAAATCCAGGTTAAGATTTCCCATTCAGGCATCTCTCTTATAAACGTCTGCGATGATGCTAAATTCAAAAGCTTCAAGTATGAATCTTTTACTAGAGTTAGCTCATGCTACGTGTGTGCATGTGTTCATACGACTGTTATTTATGCACCATGGATTGACTGAATTGGATTTGTAAACATCCAGATTTAGGCAGTCAAAAAATAAAATAAAAGCCACTTCCCTGCCAAAACCAAATATATCCGTACCACACACTGACCACTCGGGTAAAAGTGACCTCTGCTCTGATTCGACTTATTTCTGGACACTAAAAAAAACAAGATAAAAAATAAAGCCCGTCGAGGAGACGTTGATGTGGTCACTTAACAAGCAAATCAGAGATCAGACGCTGTCATTTAGGTGGTGGTGTGTGTGTTTATTGGAGTAAGTGATAAAAAGCCGTGTCGGGGCTGTTATCTTTCTGAGTTGTTTTTATGATGGCAGAATGTGGCTGCCATCTGGTGCAAACATTGCTATTGAAATCAGGCTAATGGCAACTGTAAATTAGCATCACTGCTGTCAGTATAGTCAATGAGTAACTGTCTCCTTGAAAAATGATGTTTAAAACATGCACATGTGTTGTGTTGCTCATTACACACACACTCACACACACACACACACAGATCTGCACCAGATGTAGTAAAAGTGTGGTAACAGCGAAGTATCACGGTTGTTCTCGGAAGCAGGTGAAGGAAAACGCTCAATGTCAGGAAATCAGACTCGGGTCAAAAAGGTGGATGTTTATGGGGTCTTTGTGTGTGTGGTGGTATTTTTTTGTAGTCATGCATGTGAATATGTGTGTGCGTGTATGGGATTTTAACATTTAAACGATCTCTGGCTTCATCCAGAAATACATGCACACAACAAAAATCCCACACGGTTGACAGTTTGTTTGTAAACCACATCATACCTGTACTAATGGAGAGTTGGCAAACACAATTTCTGTATCTCCACATTCAAGTGAAAAACATGTCGTCTGTGTTGACAGTGAAATGAAAACAAATTGACGCAGGCCGAGCTCTGTAAATCATAGCTTGTGTCCCTGCTTAGTGCTGAAAACAAGGCTAATGACTGAAACAGGACACAACTAATCTTGTTATCTCTTTATCTCCTGTCCAGACCGTGGATGTGTGATCATGTGTATGTTTGCGACGTGTTACCTGCCTCTCTGCTGTGTGTTTCAGCAGCACAGTGGCATGAATGTTATTTTCTGCATACTGTCATTCTCTCCATGCTGTTTTTTTTTTTTTGCCTGCGTTGCCTCCAGAACCCATAAACAGAAAAACACAGACTCTCTGTTCTGAGATGTCGGAGACGCAGACTAACATCTTTTTCGTGAAGATCGCGGCAGAGTGCACAGACCGTCTCTTTGAGAGATATCTGGCACATTCCGTTGTGATCTGTTTGCTCCCCGTCCACCACATTCTCATCAGCGTGGGAGCTCAGCCGCTTATTGAACTTTTTGTTTTTGTCTGTAAAATGTTTTAGAAAGTAGTCATGTATGAGTGTCTGTGTGCGTGCGCAGGTACACGACGGCTCGCAGAGTTAAAACATGCTTCTGTGCACGTTTGTGGACTCCAAAGGGAAGTTTTTTAGTTGTGTGCGCACACACACACACACATTAAACTTACTGTGGAGTTCTGCCAGGGCTTAGGGCTTGGCTGAGAGAATGCCTCAAACCAGTTTACTCTGGTTGTGTAGTGGAGAAGTCTGGGGGCGGGACAAGACCTCTTAAAGCTCCAGGCTTCCTTTCTGTTTGGCTGTGAGTTGGAGTTTTCTTTTTTACACATTTAGGTTTGTACATGTTACATACATACAAGGCTGTGTTAAGTGTGACAGGTTGCATTTTTAATGACTTGACATGAAATTTTAAATCCTTTGGTGAGTGTGTACAGATGTAGAAGTGTGTGGGCGAGTTCTTGGCCCTGCCTCACATCATTTTCCCCACGTTTCTCTTTTCAAGGACAGCAGGAAGATGGAGATTGGCCAAACAGAAGCAATTGAGAGAATAGGTGTGTGTGTATGCATGCATGTGTGTGTGCATGCATGTGTGTGTGAGAGGGACAGATAAGTTGGATGATGTTTTGCAGGATGCTTGAATTGACTGCTCTGTGGCATTTCTATTAGATCACTGGACGCCCCATCAGACTCTGTGGACTCTCGGTACATGTGCTGTTTGAAGTGAGGGGTATAAATAAGGATTAACATGAGGGTGAAATATTCAGTTTCTGAGCAGGAAGGAAGAAGACTGGATCTCTCACCTACTNGAGGTTTCACAAACAGAGTAGAAGCTCGTGACAAAACACTGTCACTGTTTTACATTAGAACTTCCTTTTTACACGCTAACAGCAAGAAGCTAAAGCTAAACAAACAGCTGTGTGAGAAATAACGAGTGTTTTTTAAATATCTGTGTCTGTGTGTTTTTCAGGAATCCTTCAGGTCACGCAGATAAGGAAGTGATGGCTGCCACCGTCTTGACCTCACTGTCCACATCCCCTTTGGTGCTCAACCCTTCCTCTGCACCCACAGGTAACGCCGACGCTCCATCAGCTCCTTTTTAATCTCACGCCTGCGTCACACTCAGCTGGATCAGACATTAACTTATTTCCTTTATTAAACAAATCCAGAGCGTTTACTTTGAGTCATGCCATGCGAGATGCCGTGTTGTGAACCCATCCTGAAACCCTGAATGTTAGTTTACTTTAACACGAGCGGATCTGCTGAATAGTTGACGTGTTAACCTGGATTTCTCCTGTATTAGAGAGACTTGTGGTGTTATAATGTGTCCATGTTAACCCATGCACTTATAGCCAACTGCTAAGCTCTTAACGCTGCTCCTTTTAGTGCTTGTAATACTGCTGTGGTTGCCATTAGCAAGCTGACCTCAGCCGACAGTCAGAGTTTTTATTTTCTAGCCGTGCACTAAAGTCAACATGTTGCTTTTTCTCACTTGGTGTAAAATTCATTTCTCTAAAAGATTTTCTCTTTTATTTTGTTGCTCTCTTCCTTCTGCTGCTGAGTCAGAGTCATCACTCCGTAACGCGTCTGCCACACACTCCTCAGGCGCGTGAGTTGTTCATCATGACGCACACAGAGCTGTGACTTTACTCTGGTCACTTGGTGCGTCAGGAGTTTAGAGCGGCTCCAGCGTTGGCGTTTCACATCCAGCGGTGCAGAGACGTATTTAACAGACAAGAGAAACAATCGTAGATACGCTCACATTGTCGTTTGATTCAGAACATGCCAAACAACTGAAACTTCATTTCAAACAGACAGTATAATTACTTTTCATTTTCTTTGTAGTTTTCAAATATAATACATTAAAAGGAGACTTTATTTTATTAATTTCAGTTCCAGAACCAGCCAGCAAAGGTCTGAAAGAGGTGCTTTCTGCGAGTTACAGCAGCTCAACGAGTGGTAACTGGAGCTGGGATGCCAGTGACCAATCGGTTCCCTCCACGCCGTCCCCGCCCCTTTCCAATGATGCCAACAAGAGTTTCTTGCTCTCGTCCCAGGGTGATGATGTCAGCGAGGACATCACAGAGAGCACACACTTCATGTTTGAGGACCCCATACCCCGAAAGCGGAAGGTATCATTGGGTGTAATTCTTTTTGTTCCTATTGTCTCTTTCTGCTTTGTCTGATGATGGATTGATTTTACTCCTTCACTTCTTTTCTACTCAGTTCTGTTCACTAGAGACAGTATAGAAGGGTTTTCACTGTCAGTAAGTCTTCCATCCGGTTTGAAATCCTTCAGGGAAAGACCTGGGATGGTCTGGGAAGAATGAAGGAAAGGATTTAAACAGGGAGCGAGGGATGAAGTATGAGAATACACAGAAATAAATGCGGCTTGTTCAGAAGAAGAGGAGAAGTGATGCTCCAACAACCTCAGGAGGAGAAATTGATCTCTATATTTTCTGCAGCCTGACAGTGACAGAAGAGAGTTCGTTAAGTGTGTGTCCATGTGGGAGTCTGTGGTTCAGTCCCTGTGGATTAATGACACATTTAAACAGATTTAAACAAGATCGTTCTCACTGGCAGTAACAAACATATCATCTGATTTATGATGTCCCACATTTCCAATCAAACACGTTCTAAAAATAACTGTAAATACTCTTGATAGTAGTCTGATGTACATTTTGGTGATTCCAACATGGAAATTCTCAACCTCTGACAAGCACAGTTCAAATTTACTGAGCACAGATGACTCCAGTGACCTGTAACCACTTACACACTGTATTACAGGTGGGCGATAACAGCGCTCCATCATATCGACTGTTTTTGTTTTTTTTCTTTAGGGCTTCATAGGAAAAGGATTTGATTGTGCCGTTGCAAATGATATTAAAAAATCTTTAGTGTCCACAGCATGTTTATTTGAACGTGACAAGAAGCAACAACAGTGACAGATTTAACATTGGCATTGATTCAAAACATGTTCTGTCTTGTTCCTTGTTGTTTTTTTGAATGATATTTTTCTTGTTGTGTTATTTTTTGTCATCCATGCACTGTTGGAGAGCAATGAAAGGACACACCCACTGTCTTTCATTAGCAGACACGCACGTCCCTGCCTGCTCGAGGGATAGCTGCCGGCCCTGACTCGTGAAAAAAACAATGAAATGAAACAAACCCCTGCGCATTCCAGCTAACTTTCTTCTCCAGGTTTGCTGATGAGTCAGGCAGCCTCACTCTGTTTTGTGTTAAATGTCTTTTTGGGGGGATCGGGACGAGATTCAAGGCCCTTAATTTCAAGAAAGGCTCTTAATCATGTGTTTAAAAATGATCGAATTCAGGCGTCTTTAGTTTTTATCTTATCATCAAACACCTTCTCCTTCCTTTCATGATCTTACATAGTGCTTCTATTTTTATTGACTTGCTGCTTAGATAAATCTTTGTTCTTCGTGTCATCACTCAGCTGCTGAGTGACGGTTGGATCTGACTTGTATTGTGTATTTTTTATGTTAATATTCTGGTATTTTTTCAAATATATTCTGCTATATTCTGTTTGGTGGAAATGATCCAAATGCACCTTTTTTTTTTCTCCCCAGAACTCCATGAAGGTGATGTTTAAGTGTTTGTGGAAGAACTGTGAAAAGGTCCTCAGCACCTCCTCAGGGATCCAGCGACATATCCGCACCGTCCACCTGGGGTGGGTTGTTACTGTCACACCATGACGGTGTCGTCTCCTTATTATCAACACAACTACATCTCTCTTAGATTCACTATCATCTGTTAGTAACTTTCTTTGTTCTTGTGTTTCTTTCTCACTTTCTGCCTTATTGTATGTCTCTTCCACTGTGATTTTAGCCTTCGGTAAATTCCTACACACGCCCACACACACGTGCACGACCACCAGGCAGTAATATGGTTGTTATGAGTCAGACTAATGATCTTCATCGTAACAGTCATGTAAAAGAAGTGCTTTCTATCTGTTTCTAATTATGACAGAATTGGTTCTGCTGGTTCTGCAGGGGGTCTTTTTCATGTTCCTAATGCATGTTCTATTTTAGGAAACATAATGGTGAAACTATCAAATACCTTGATCCTTCTTGATGAGGAATGGTATGCTTTCTTGAAGCCAAACAAAACCCGGTTCTGGAATTCTTCCTGTGTTGTACAGTAGTGTGACTGTCTTCAATAGAGATATTAGATAACGTCAGTGAGCTCGAGGGTTTGGCACACGAGGAGCGAGCGGCGTCAGAAGCATCGAGACCGAATCAGAGATGTTGTTAAATGTTGCCTTCGCTCTTTGGATATTTAAGGATTTGTCACTCTGCAGCATGAGGGGAGTTTGTGTAGAGATATTGTTACCTGGGTTTTCATGGCTTTTTAGGAATGTGCGATCATTCACACAGATTATTCATATCGTGCTTTACTTTATTAAATACAATACGATATACCTGAAACAGTGTTTATTAACGTCCAATGAGACGGACTGCTGAGAGCCTTTGAGATTTACTCCTGTTGTATTTATGTTACTGTTCTGTTCACCTGTTGGTTTTCAGAGTCACAGATTCTATGGAGATTAATTCAGTGTCAAACTAGTGGACAGATTATAAGATTAGAACAGGATCCTCATGAAACGAAGGCTCTTACTGCCCCCTGCTGTTGAAAAACAAGTTACTTCCAGTCATTTTTGTTCATCAAATCGAGTATGTTGAATTGAATCGTTTGATTCAAATCACAGAACTTAATAAAATCTTTATAGTTTTTCATATTTGAACTATTTCCTGTTTTCTCACTCCAGACGGAACAGTGACTCGGATTACAGCGACGGAGAGGAGGACTTCTACTACTCAGAGATCGAAGTCAACATGGACAGTTTAACGGAGGGGCTGTCCAGCCTCACGCCTACCTCCCCCACCACGGCTGGTCCTCCACCCATCTTCCCCCCTCCGCTGAGCGATGTCTCCCGCTCCGAGCACATCAGCGTCAATGGTTCGCAAAGCCACGCCTTGTCACTGCTGAGCCAGTCAGCTCCCTCCACACTCTGCCACATCCGCACTGACCACGCCTACCAGGTAACTCTCACACTCTATTTTCTTTATCAGTTTTGCATTAACTGGGTTGTGATGCCTCCCCCGCTCTCCTCCTCTTCCTCCTCCTTTCTGTTCTTCTTCCATTTTTTTCTTCTGCACCACCTCACGCTCACATCCTTTGTGTACAAGTGGCTGGAGGTCAAACTGAGATGATCTCAGCTCGAAAAGCACATAGTAAAAATATTTCAGATATTCAACACTGAATGCAGACCTTTGATGTGGTTTGAGGTAGTACAGAACTATCAGTTGCCGTGACGACGGCAAAAATACCCCTAAAACAATATGTACAGTGTGCATTTGCAGGTAATCTGTTGTTTTTTCTTCTTTTTGTGATGCTTGATATTCTACAAGTGTAGAACCGTATCGTTAAACATGAACTCACTCTTTAATTCATATTTATTCTTTCTGTAGATAAAATCACTAACTGTGCAATCTGTTTCTATTGTCTTCCTGTCTTTGTCCCTTTCCCTCCTGCAAATTTTCTGTCCCGTCTTGTTTTCCGTTGTGTCCTCTCCTGGCTGCGTGGGGTTGTTGTCCGTGTTCCAGGCCACCGCTCCAGTGAGTATCCCAGTGGGTCCTGAGCTGGCTGGGATAAGCAGTGGTAATGGGATCGGGCCTGGAACTGGGACTGGGAATGGCATCAGTGTATCTTGGCAGTCCCCTCCTGTCATTTTTAAAGGCGTCCCGGTGAGTGAGGCTTTGTCTCACGCCTTTTTTTTTTTAAATAAATCTTAGTGTTCACTCTTTTCCTGCTGTTTCCACTAGAGAATTTTTGTGCAACAGTTTTTTTTTTTTTTTTTTTCTCGCAGCTTTTTTAAAATACCACAATCCTTTTATACATGTCAGATTTTTTCCTAAGCACAATCAATCTTTCTTCTGTTTACAAAAACATGAACGTTTACTGTATGTGTCTGAAAAATATTAACGCTGAATGTTTAAACAAAGAAAAAGGTTTTAAAGACGTGTTAGAAGTTGTTTTAAAGGATTTGAAATAATGTTTGGAATGTGCTTTAAAAAGTTTCAGTTGTTTATTTGAAGAATCTTTGAATATTGAATCTTAGTAGTTCATCACATCCTCAGGCACTGAAATGTTTAAGGATTTACAAAAATGTCAATAAAAAACACACACAACCTGCATTAATACACCCACACAGTCAGGCACCAGCACAAACAATACATTTCAATGGAGATTCTCATTCTATGAATAATTTTATGTAACGTAAAACTTTTCCTCTTTGTATTTTTGGCTACTTGCACAAACAGTGACAACAATTCATTTTAAATCAGTTGTCTCACGTGTAGCTGCTCAACTTCACCCTGTGATGGAGGAAACCAAAAAAACGGTTCTTCATTTTACACGTATGTTCTTAAAGAACATCTCGCAGGTTAAACACATCTTTGCTTTTTTGTAACGCTCAGAAAAAACTATCAGACTTAAAAATAATGTTGACATTTTTCATTTTAAGCATGTTTTTTGCTATTTTATATAAGTTTAATCAGGCTCTTTTTAAAAACAGCTCACAGGAAGAGAAAACCAGAAAAAGGTGGTATTTATTTAAGAGGGGATTTGTTTTATTTTGCGGGATGTGTTGCTGCATCTGGTGAAGAGTGTCATTGTAGAGTGAAACTTGCTGCCCAGTGTCAGAAAGTCTGGTCTCAGCTGCAGGTCATGGGTCCAACAGGACAACGACCCAAACATCCGACTAAAATCACACAAGAAGGTTAAGAACTAAACATTAAGGGACCTTCTAAGAGCTCTGATCTAAATTCTGTAGAACATTTACAACATGCAGAAGGAACCCTTCAAACAGCTGGAGCAGTTTGCTCATGAGAAGCAGGTCAGAACATCTGTTGGCAGGTGCAGAACTCTCACAGCGATCGTGTGTTGGTTGCTACGAAAGGTGCTGCTACAACATGTTGAGTTTGTATAAAATATTCAGCTGAATCAACAATCGAAGGCAAAGACGGATTTGTGTTAAAGAGCAAAGAATAAAAGATTCCATTAAACTTTGACAGTTTAATGGAATCGAAACTGCTGCAGCGCAAAAGGGAATCATTTATAAAAAGGATGAAATCAGATGTTAAACTGAGCCTGAAACTGTTCCGAGGTTCCGAGGTATGAAAGTTCATGAACTCCACCAGAAACGTGCTTTGATCTTACTGACCTGTTTTAAATATCTCGGACGTTTGTGTACAAATACACGACGGAAATCATTGATCACAATTTCAGGGTGAAAAGTAAAGAAGTACGAATCATAACGAGCAGCTTGTAATTACGGATCTGATCTTTGCATCTGAGCTACAGACGCTGTGAGAATTTTATGCATTAAAACAACATTGATACTCTCATGTTTACCTTTGTTTGTTTTTTTTCTTTCAGGGCCCCGTGACTCATGTTCGCACCGTTAGCATCGGTGAAAAACGGCAGCCAGCAGTCAGCACACACACCGCTGCTAACAAGAACCACGCTGTAGTTACACCTGTCACTAAGTCAGCACCAGGAACCAGGTAAGCATCAGCACCTTGAGTCTCTAATCAAGACCCCACCCTCCCCCTGCACACATGTCATCACCTCTGATAGCAGCATTCATGTCTTCCTGTGTGAGTCGCTGGATTCCTGTGTGTATGTTCTTAACACGGTCACATCTGCTGTTACCAAGGAAACCCCGCGGGGAAGCAAAGAAGTGCAGAAAGGTGTACGGCATGGAGAAGAGAGACATGTGGTGCACAGCCTGTCGCTGGAAAAAAGCCTGTCAGAGATTCACCGACTAATCCGGTGGCCGTCTCTCGTCGTCTGCGAGACCAGCTTCACGTCACTCGGAGCAACAGCGGATGGACTCTTCCACTGAGGAGACGAGGCTGAAAGTCCTCAGAACTGCTTCCTCCGGGCCAGCAAAGGGGGGAGAAGAGGGGGAGGGGGGGGGGTGCCTTTTTCTTTTCTGTTTCCAAACACAGTGAAAATATAAGAACTTCTGTGTTGGGAAAAAAAAAAAACTTTCTGCAGTTCTTGAATCTTTTTTGAGACTGAGACATTTTCACCTTAAACAAAATATTGAAAAAAAAAAAAAAAGAAAGAAATTAGGTTGAAAATCTCTTGATTTTTAGTGTCAATCACTTGGACTGGAGTCAGAGTTCCAGGCCCGTTATGCAGAGCGTCATGTTAACTACTTTCTGTGTGCTGCACTAAAACCATCCATAAGAAGATACAAAGAGTTTTCCTTTAACCTTCCAAAGTAGCCCAGAGTTTATTATTATACTAAATGCTTAAAGATAAGTCAACTTTTAAAGAATCATTGCAACTTGTTAATCCTACCAGACCGATATCAGTTTCATCTTCAACTTTTTTCAGCAATAAGAAGCTGAATTCATTTGCATTTTGCAATAAGAAGGATGAGCATTTAATATTCTCTTTCCTTAAAAAAAACAAAACATTTCTTTACAGCTCATGTTTTTAGAAGAGATTGTTTCTACAAGTTGTAACTGGCCTTCAACATTTTCGTCAAGTCTGACTGATGGTAACTATATTGTAGATAACGCAGCGACTGTATCCCGGCTATTTGAAATTGCTGAGTTTTATAGTCTGTCATTGTGTAAATTTCAGATAGAACTTCACAGACTGCCTGATGCTTTAAAAAAGAAACATGTTTAATCCCCAAAAGCGACAGATGACATCAAATCAATGGGATCAGTAAGACTGGGCGCCAGCTGTGTCCTGATTCACACGGACCGAAGCAAAGATTTATCATATTTTACCAAATGGAGTCTTATTTTTCAAATGGGACTGTTAAAATAAAAAAAGGCCATAAAAAATAAGGCCAAAGTTTACAAGATGTACATAAATTATAGATGGTAGATTTTAGATATCTAAATATCTTAATTATGTAATATATCCCTTTTCTTATTTTAGCAATATTAGCTGTTCTTTTTATTGATGAAACATACAAGACAAAAAGAAAATCAGATTAATTTGATCATATTTAAACGTATATTTTCACTCTGAAAACTGCATGTGTCCAAAGTGAAAAGCACTTATAATTGGCGCCATGACAACAAAGTGTTGATCTCTTAATAGCTGATAGTAACGTTTGAACATCTGGTTTTTTTCTTCCTAGTAATATTTGGGTGCTTTTTGCTTCCTTAGATTTGACTCAGTTTTTAATAACTTAAAAAAAAAAGACAAATCTTTTAGTCCATTTTTTTCCAATATGTTTTGCTTCAGAACTTCAGAACCAAATCAAATTATTTATTTCAGTGGTTCAGAATCTCAGATTAGTCTCAAAGGGCTTCAGGAGCTGCATTAATAGACGCCCCTCATCCTAAAAGTCTTGATTTAGACATGAAAAAAAAAAAAACTAAAAACATTTCTTTTTGTATTATCCTGAGATGCTTCATGTCTATAAATCCACACCTGCTGTATATTAGCAGCTCTTTCCTCACAGATTCTCTTGCAGGTCTTCTTCTCTAAGTGCTTCAGACCTGATCTTAGTAGCAGCACATGACAGAGCGCCTGTACGACAGTACGGACTGACTGACTTCCAGAAAACGCCGGGTCACGTTTTTACTCCTGCTGTTGGCTGGTAGCCCGTGTTATTGGTGACGTTTGTCACTTCGATGGATCAAAACGAAACATTTAGCCGACAGTGTCACTGGGATGGTTTGAGCTTTTTATTTCAGCTGTGTTCCAGATAAGCTAAGGTCAGCTGGCCTCTTCCAGTCACCAAATTCACCAAGTGCCAATAAACGTAAAACAGAACGGAAAAGGTATACTGACTATATGGAATTGCACTACGCTGCACTGCGCAAAAAGACAATTTTATACATGGATGTTTTATATTTACAAATTTCTAAATGAAAGGGTCTTTTGTTTCTATGGGGGGGGGGGTGTATTGTCACGGGCCGATGGGGGTATCAGGTATTGCGGGCGAGAACCTTCGGGGTTCACCCTTTATTGACGAGTGATCGAAACAGCTGCTGTCTTGCTCTCGTGTCAGATGTCTGAATCACAGTGATGCTGACAGTTGTGGGCGTGTGGTACAGGAAGTACCACGTGGTACAGGAAGTATGACGTGGTACTCAGCAGTAGTCCATCACTTTGCCTTTCCTTGGAGAAGTGCCAAGGACCTGAAAGCAGTGCCAGCCCCGTCGCGGTGATGGGAAAACACCGGTTTTTAGTACGTAGCTACAAGTTATCGTCTTGATAACGGAAGACGCTTTAAAGTATTTTTTATTCTTTCGAATATTCACTTCTATCAAAGCTCAACTTTGTGCTTCCTTCCTGCTTCTTGACTTTTCTTCTCACTGAGCTGAGATGTAACATGTAAACATACTGTCTGTAGTGCTGGATACACTTTGTAGTTCTAGCATCTTTGGTTTGGTTGTAGTTAGAGAGTCACGAGCCTCCCAGTTGGTCTCTCCATCATCAGCGTGGACACCAACAGGGTCAGAGGTTCTGGTTGGCTGAGAATTGGACCCACTTAAAGATTCTGTTGCTCCACCATTCTGTCTTTTTAGTTGGACTAAAAGTCCCTAATAATGTGTTTTCTTGTCCATTCTGGGCCACCGTAACCAGGGAGAAAGATGGTTTATTTTGAAGTTCACCTGCAAACTGATGGATGGAGGTTGACCGCAGGGGGGTGGGTTGAAGGGGGAGGGGGGGAGGGCTCCCAGCTTCAGGGCTTTCTTGTACATAATGCAGGATTAAGAGATCTGTAAGGCTTTTTCATGTATTACTGTTTTATTTGTAACTGTTATATGAAAAGGAAACTTTTTTTTTTTACATTACTGTTGCTCAAATATCTTTTCTTTCATTTTTAAAGGCTATTGAGAAGCAATAGTGAATTAATTCAATGTTTGTTGTAGCTTAGAGGCAAAGGTGAGGAAAAAGAAAAAAAAGTTTTGAATGTAAAATTTTTAAAAAGTCTCTTTTTTGGGGGGGGTGGGGGTTAGCTGCTGGCTAGTTTGTACAGCCTGGCCTGTTGAGAAACTGTAGTTTGTCTTTATTTTGTATCCAGTTTCCTAAAACCCACAAACAGCTGTCGCCACACTGTTGAATCATATGGAATAACACAACCATGCAGTATTGCTTTACTATCTTTGTGCAATGATTTATAGCGGAACAACGACTTTTTTTTCTTGCTTTTCGGTGACATCTGGACTCCACTGTCTGTTTAAACCCGCCAAAGGCTGCGTTTCTTCTGAACACGTGTACTTCTTGTCATGGATGTTGTATGTGGTTGTGACTTGAGAGGTTGTTCTCACCGTAATCTTTAACCTTTGAGTCACCATGGAAATCGTTGCCTCGTGGGAACCTTTCTCCTCGCCCTGCACATTCCAACAGACAGCGTGTCTTTTCACCGTCGCTTCCTTTTCACCGCTGCAGCTCTTCTCCCGTCAGCGTTTCCCGTTCTAGTGCGATCCAACTTCACTGTGGTTCCACCCAAGCCTTTTACCCAGTATATTAAGCTAAACTAAACCCTTCAAATGTGCATCAGAAAGTTTGTTTCTCAAATATGTCGAATTGATGTGCTGCTTTCTTGAATGTTAGTTTGTATTTGTGCGTGAAACAGCAGCAAACAAAAAGCGGATCTTTTAGAATCAGACGTTATGCGATGGCAGCTGCACTCGTCCTCTCCTGTGCTTGGATTGTCTTCACAGGCAGGCGTTAACCCTCTGCTTCTGTCACTTCTCTGCTTTAGTTTAGTTTGGATTTTTCTTCCATTGGTTGTTTGAATGTCTAGCTCATTGTTTTCCTATTTTCCCCTCCTGTGTGTGTGTGTGTGTGTGTGTGAAAATGTGACGTCAGGCCTCTTCAATGGAGGCCAAGATTTTCTCCTGTTTGTGGGTTCACACAGCTTCTGGTCTTTGTCAGCACGTGGAGGAAGCACTTTTCTGAGCAGCAGCGCACTCAAGGAGTATTTGTGTGAATGTCAAGCCTTTTGACTCATGCTTGAAAAGATAGATGACCATATACGATGCTTATAATGTGATTTATGTGATGTAATGTGACAGTAAGAAAATAAACCTGAATGGAAGGCGTCTGGTCTCAGATTCTTTACCAGGTTTCCTTCACAAAAAAAGGAAGTGGAGAAAACAGACTTCCTGTTTCCAGACTTTATTCTGTTTTCTAAACGTATAATTAAAATAATCTGAATTCCTATAGGAATAAAATGCCTGCACATTTTCCCTAAAGCTAAAAACATGGAAGTTACTTCCAACAGCAGCAACGTGCATGACAGGAAGAGAGAAATAAAACATTTAGTACATCTTTCAAAGTTTAAAATCATTTAGATTGTTGCAGGTATGTGTTTTTTATTGTGCCGTACAAGTAGATTTTTATTTTCCTATAAAAGTTAACATCATTTCCAGAGTGAATTTCAGCAAAAAATTCAACCTCTTTATTTGTACTATAAATTTATGAAAAAGAAAATACTCAAGTAAAGATAATTAATTTATTAAAACGTGTAGATTCAGTGTACGCTTGTTACAATTGTGTTGTTACTAATAAAATAATGGATTGAATTGATTTGGTATCACTAAAGCAGATTTCTGATTCAGGTTCCATGTTGAATTTCCTACTTTTCTAGATTCAGAACTAAAGAAAGTTCAAACTAATTTGGGGACCATTTTTCATATAAGATTCTAAATATCTGAGTGTTTCCTGTAAATTAAGAGGAAGTTTTTTGCACAGTGCTCCAGGTAGCACCATCCATGTTCTTCCTCCCTCTGCCGCCCTCTTGTGGACACTAACTGTACGCGCCGCCGTGCAAACAGCTGTTGAAATAAACAAAAGATCACACGTGACATTGTCTTTACAGCAGCAATTTTTAAAATTTATTGAGACTGATTGGATTTTTGCAAATAAAAATCAAGCTAATTCTTCCACCAAACATGAAGTCAGAAAGAGGCTTGGACGACTCACGGGCCAGACCCAACATCAAAACAGAAGGCTCATCATGGTTGACTGTAAAAGTCAAAAAAAAAAAAAAAAAAAAAAAAA
>SSNP01000007.1:2270760-2304254 GCA_006937955.1 Pachypanchax playfairii | reverse complement strand
AGATACTTTCTACTTCCTCTCACCTCTCAAACCCCCGTAGTGTGTGTGTGTGTGTGTGTGTGTGTGTGTGTGTGTGTGTGTGTGTGTGTGTGTGTGTGTGTAGAAACAGGATGAAGCTGCTCCTGGATGCTTATCTCCACTCTGTGTTAAAAACTTCTATCTAATAAGAGGAGCAGCACCCAGTGAGCAGCCTCTGCCCTGGACCTGAGCCAGGCTCAGGGTGCTTACCTCAGGCAAGGTGGAGGGTCCTGGGCCCTCAGGGGCCTCTTCCACATCCATGTCCAATCCCTCAGAGTTCAGGAGCAGTGCCCCAGCCTGCAGACCGGGGGCCTCCAGGGGCCGAGGCTCAGAGGGGTGCAACAGCGTGGGTGGAGTAGGTGGGCAGTACGCTGATGTTGATGGAGGCAGGTGTGGTGGTGGTGACGATGATGATGATGGGAGATGAGGAGGAAGAAGAGGAAGAGGAGGAGAGGAGCAGGCGCCCTGTTTGTTATGAACAGTGGCCCCTGTGGCCCCTGGCCGGAGCGTGCTGCAGTGGTTGTTGGAGCGGAGCCCTGAGGAGCACAGGAAACGAGTCTCACCCACCCACTCACGTACAACTGCAACTCTGCTAGCAGCTGGCCACCAGAACACAACGAGGAGGGAGTGGGCAGGGGGGGGCACACACGGAGGCTGCCAGTGTTACACTATCAAACACTGTGGAGAGGGGGAGGAAGAAAAACTCCAAAGTTTCACTTTCCACCAGCCAAGGGGAAAGGGTTAGGGCTTTTCTTCTCTCGTTCTCTCTTTTTCTTTCCTCTGCTCCTCTGCTCTCCTTCTCCTTCCACCCACATGTGTGCGCAGAGGATGGCAGCATGTGTGTGTGTTTTCAGTGAGAGTGTGTGCATGTGTTGTGTACGGCGGTGAAATGCATATAAGGGAGCGAGAGCTTGAGGATCCTCTGTAGCGTGGAGGAAAATAATTTTGGAGAGAAGCCATCTTGCAGCTCAAGTGAAGACTTTTTAGTACAAGCTGGCCAAAGTACGACTACATGGACCGTGTAAGATGTTTACCATCATCAAGTTTAGACACATTGGATTTTCATGCAGATTTTCTGCTACATTAATATCATCATTAACCACCACTGCAAGTAAAACTCTTGTTCTCTGTCTAGCTTGGATTTATTTGTACAGTGTGTTGTTATGCTGTGGGTTAGCCATTCATTGCCCTCTTCTGTATAACGGACAGAATCACACATCCGTGAGGTTTGATTCCTGGAATGTTAAACTACCACGCCTGACACTCCCCACTCCCACTTACTGAGAACACACACAGAAGCTGAAATCCCTATCTCTTCCTCCCTGCCCCAACACTGACAGGAGGAACCACCGTATGAGCAACGAAGAAGTGGAGACGGAGAGTAAATGGATGAGCTACAGGTGAAACAGAGCCACTCATTAACTAATGGTGTTCTGGCAGGAGACACCTGTCAGGGAATTATGGGAAAACTCAGTTTGCAGGCTTTAACACTCAGTACATTTCCATGCAGAGTTAAGTCAGGGTATGATTATAGTGTGACTAGGCCATTTAATTGGACCACTGTCCTCTTTGCAGAAGCATTGGAGGGGAATTGATTTATTGACTTGAGTCTGTCAGACTTTGTACANGGCCCCATTCATTCTTTCCTTTACACGGATCAGTCGTCCTGGTCCCCTTGCAGAAAAACAGCCCCAAAGCATGATGTTTCCACCCCCATGCTTTACAGTAGGTATGGTGTTCTTTGGATCCAACTCAGCATTCTTTCCCCTCCAAACACGACAAGTTGAGTTTCTACCAAAAAGTTCTATTTTGGTTTCATCTGACCATATGATGTTCTCCCAATCCTCTTCTGGATCATCCAAATGCTCTCTAGCAAACCGCAGACGGGCCTGGACGTGTCCTGGCTTCAGCAGGGGGACACGTCTGGCACTGCAGGATTTGAGTCCCTGGCGGCGTAGTGTGTTACTGATGGTAGCCTTTGTTACTTTGGTCCCAGCTCTCTGCAGGTCATTCACTAGGTCCCTCCGTGTGGTTCTGGGATTTTTGCTCACCGTTCTTGTGATCATTTTGACCCCACGGGGTGAGATCTTGCGTGGAGCCCCAGATCGAGGGAGATTATCAGTGGTCTTGTATGTCTTCCATTTTCTAATAATTGCTCCCACAGTTGATTTCTTCACACCAAGCTGCTTACCTATTGCAGATTCAGTCTTCCCAGCCTGGTGAAGGTCTACAATTTTGTTTCTGGTGTCCTTTGACAGCTCTTTGGTCTTGGCCATAGTGGAGTTTGGAGCATGACTGTTTGAGGTTGTGGACAGGTGTCTTTTATACTGATAACGAGTTCACACAGGTGCCATTAATACAGGTAACGAGTGGAGGACCGAGGAGCCTCTTAAAGAAGTTACAGGTCTGTGAAAGCCAGAAATCTTACTTGTTTGTAGGTGACCAAATACTTATTTTCCACCATAATTTGCAAATAAATTCTTTAAAAATCAGACAATGTGATTTTCTGGATTTTTTTTCCTCATTTTGTCTCTCATAGTTGAGGTATACCTATGATGAAAATTACAGGCCTCTGTGATCTTTTTAAGTGGGAGAACTTACACAATTGGTGGCTGACTAAATACTTTTTTGCCCCACTGTATTTGTACAGTGTGTTGTTATGCTGTGGGTTAGCCATTCATTGCCCTCTTCTGTATAACGGACAGAATCACACATCCGTGAGGTTTGATTCCTGGAATGTTAAACTACCACGCCTGACACTCCCCACTCCCACTTACTGAGAACACACACAGAAGCTGAAATCCCTATCTCTTCCTCCCTGCCCCAACACTGACAGGAGGAACCACCGTATGAGCAACGAAGAAGTGGAGACGGAGAGTAAATGGATGAGCTACAGGTGAAACAGAGCCACTCATTAACTAATGGTGTTCTGGCAGGAGACACCTGTCAGGGAATTATGGGAAAACTCAGTTTGCAGGCTTTAACACTCAGTACATTTCCATGCAGAGTTAAGTCAGGGTATGATTATAGTGTGACTAGGCCATTTAATTGGACCACTGTCCTCTTTGCAGAAGCATTGGAGGGGAATTGATTTATTGACTTGAGTCTGTCAGACTTTGTACATTAGATGATGATATGCCCAGAATGCTGGTTTCAGTGAACATAAAGGTCTGCAAGCAATTCAGTTTCCAACTGAATTCTCTTTGTAAGTCCTGCTTTAAGAAATTACATTTTGTGCAATTTCAGTCAGATTAAACTGTTTGCAGGTAGTTTAAACTTTTGGTTATAGACAGACTAAAACAATATTGTATATTTTTTCAATGTTATATGGCTCTATCGAGAGTCGGTTCAAGCCTCTTGCAGGAATGCATCATAACTGTATATTGTGCAATCATTTTTCCACATAATGAAGTTGTGTGTGTTAGCTGTGAAGAATGCATTCGGCCTGATAAACACCACAGAAACAAGAGCAAATAAAAACCAATGAAAACAATCTAGAAATAGAAATACCCCTCAACACATGACACAGGGACAGGAAGTGACCATGTAAGAACCTGCTCACTTTACACCACCTGCCACCAGAATGGGGTCCAGACTTATAAGGTTTTTAGGCTTTAGACATGCAGTTTCCTCAAGATACATATCCTGTTTTATGAGCTAAAACTTAACAAGTTAGTTAAGAGAAAATTGCATTTAACTGTTTAATGACTTCATGTTAGTTTTGGAATCCAAAAGTTTCATTCACCTTTAAACTGAAAGTATTTAAAGGGACAGATCAATTTATGATGGCTGATGTACCAATGAATAGTGAGTGTCTTACCTGCAGCAGTTCCCTGCAGTTAGTTCAGTCTCAGTTTGGGGAATCATGGAGATGTTTAACTAACTGCTACTAGAAGATGTGTTGAAGAGCAAATCCCTGCCATTTAAAACTCAAGTCTTATATCCATCCAAGCGATGTCTGCACTGAATGTTTATCTGACACTAACTAGCCATGTTGAAGCTGCAGCATGACACTAATCCAACTCATCTGATGCTAAAGCTATGCTCTGTATGACTAGACAAGTCTAGATGTTTGACTTGATGTTTACCATTAAACCTGCCGTGTTTTCAATTAGCAGTTAAATTAGCAGTTAGCATAGCTCTGTAATTCTCCAAACTGAAATTGTTCTGACTGCTGTCTACTGCAGGTGAGATACTAACTACTCAGAAATACCACGTGCAGCTCAACTTTAAAAACCCAAATGATTTTTTTAAGTAAATTTACTTATTTACTTAAAGGTTCTGTGTTATGCAATATCAACTTTTTGGAGCTTTTAACCATGTTGTTACTTATTAACCCCCACAGAGGGGTTTTTGGCTTATTTCACACATTTCTCAGTAATCCACCTGCATCCTGCGCTCTGAGCAGCTGCTCCACTCTCTCCTGGAAAACAACTGACTGTAACATAGTGATGTAACAATGTTACACCAGGACCTGCCCGGCGTGTCCGTGCTGCACCTGCAGATTAAACACACACACCCCGAGCTGCGAGAGTCCAAAGCAAGGCATTAAGCACCACTGTTTTGTAGTATTTTATTTTCTAAAAATGTGTCAGTGAAAATTTGCATTTGACTGTGAGAGTTACAGGAATTAATTCACCATTTTTTTCAGGCAGATTGAGGGGCAGCTCTCACGAGGAGAGTCCTGGAGGAAAGACGGGATTTTAGGTAAACTGAGTGTTTTACTTCCTGGTCGAAGAATAACTCGAGAAGTTCAAAAAGTTATACTTCAGGACAAATGAAGACTATATAACACAAATGAGATTTTATCATAAATGTGCTTTTTACAGATGTTGTAAAATAGCAGGATACAGAACCTTTAAACAGTTTTGATATTCAAACATACCTTCTCTGTGTGTTTTTTTTTACATGCATCTTTATTAATGCACTAAATTCTAAAAGGAAATACTGTTTTACTGTTTACTGTTTATCTGATGTTATAAACACTGTTTACTTCTGAAATCCTGTCAGCTTCTAACATCTTAGGATAAGAAGTCAGGTTCACATTTCATAGAGTCTAAATTTCTACAAAAAAAAATCGTAGAAATTTCCCACAGAGTTTCATTAAAATGATCAAATGAATAAGACCAAAGAAAATCCCAGATTAAAGCTTTCAGAATCAGTTAGCGGTACTTTCACATTGATGATTTAGTGTTAATAATCTGATGATGTCATTTCTAAATTTTATTAAAGAGGAAAACCAAATCAGTGGTGAAATCAGAGGTTGGATTTTTAAGGGGGTCTTCCAATTGTGAAAGAAAAAAAAGTTCTGAATTCTTCCTTCACCATTATATTTTTAGAAATCTAAAAAAAGGAAATATTATTTTTTAGGTGAATTGTTTTTCCCCTTGCTGGCGAGTCCCAGCACTTCCAAAAAGTTTCGATTTAAAGTGTATTAGGTGACCTTTAAAAAGAAAATCCCAGATGAGACTGAAGGCTCATCTCTCTTTAAATCTTTACTGCTTTTCTTTCCATCTTGCATTTAAGAATCCAAGCAGCTGCTATGGAATGGTTATATATGGATTCAGAAATCATGGTCACTTAAATATATTCAGAAAAAATCTCAGGAAAAAGCACCTTTGGATCCAAAGTCAACTTTCAAAAGTAGATGTGAAGTGATGAGAGCTAACAATGGAGAGGAAAGTTCAATAATGTCAGTATGATCTGCGTGGTTAATTGGATGTACTTTACAGACCGTACACAGTGGCAGCGTGGGCAGGTGCGCTGGGATGGTCCGACAAAATCCATTGTTAGGCCCTGGCTGTCTGACACATGGAGAAGGAGTGGGGCTAAATCCCAATGATCCTAATTGGATTTTGGAGGCTGATTGACATACAGACTGGTTCTGCTGTATTTTTGGCATACCACATGCAAGCAGGATGTAGTTTGTGTCCCATTCAAAGAATAACAGGGTCTCTGAGTCTCATATCAACAAGCTGAGAGTTAAATTAAACCGAGTGATACTTATTTCCTGTGCAGTCTGATTAAGATGTGCATATCATTTATTGGAAGACACATTTTATATTAAACCAGTTAGTTTCCAGAAAAGAGGAAGAGAGGGAGCGTCAAACAGAAGCTGAGTTGAGGCCTTTTTGCTGATATTCAGTGGTCTCCTCTGAGTTGGACCAGGTGACCTTGCTCAACCTCCTCTCTGCGTGGATCGATATGTTCCCAGGATTTTAAAACAACACGCTTTGATACTCCCCAGCTGAAGTAAAAGGGGGGGAAAGAGTGAAACAAATAAAGAGTAACTGCAAGAAGTGGCTGGCAGGGAAGGGGGAGTGTGAGATCTGGGTGTGAAGGAAGGGTGAAGGAGAAATAAATGGAGGGAGAAGAAGAAGGGAGTTTAACAGGAGTGAAGGAGAAGGAAGGAGGAGAAAAGGGTTGAATGGAGGGAGGGAATGGTGATCTGTCAAAGCAGGCAGACTTCTCCTCCGCCCAGTAATCTGAGGTACAGTGTTTGTTTATTTTTCGTCCTCATTTAAACACAGGGACAAGCGTGGGGTGGGAGGGGAGGCTGCTGGCCATCTCAACAAGCCCATTTCCCCAACCCTCATTGTGTGGAGAATACAAAATAGTGTTTGGCTAACCAGAAACCCTCCCTGAGGTTTCTTTGGTGACAATAGAAATACAGATATAGGACTCATTCAGTACATTTTTTTCAAGCTGGGAACAAATGATTAACATTCTGTGAATTCTCAGTCTTTCATTCAGATAGTCAAGGCTGACTGTATCTGTAAATTCTGTGTGTTTATCCAAAAGCATTTTTTTTTTTTTCTTCTATTTTCTTAGGCTGCCTGTGCTGTGACAGCATCTGATTCTCCTTTTTAAGCCAACAAAAACATCTCAATCCCACACACTTAACACTTGCACAAAAGAGGTGATGCGATGTGACACGAGCGCGCAAGTGTGTACGACTGCGAAATCCGTGTTTTGGTCTATTCAGGCTTGGCCCTATCTTTTATATTGTAAGGTGAGTGGGGCTCAACTCAATAGACGCGACTCAGCTCGGAGTTGTACCCTTCCTCTGCTTTTCTTCCACTGACAAAAACAGGCAGAACTCGGGACAAAAGATCCAATTACATGCCAGTAAAAGCAAAAAGAAACAAACCCAGAAGTTGAACACACAAAGTGTGTGCCCACGCCGACTTGGACTCGAGTGAATGTGCGCTCACACCACATGCAGACACAAGTGAGTGCGCACACATGCACACACACTCTGACAGTTTAACACTCGCAGTGAGCAGCAAAGAAAAGAGAACATAAGAAAAATCTCTTCTTCTAGACAAATTAAGCACAAATGCTGCAGCTTGTTAAGTTATTATCAATTTGAATAGATAGCAATTGTTTAAAGTAGAGGAAATTCGTGGGAAATTCTTTTACTGTTTATTTGTTGTCATTGTTTTCTTAATCAAAGGGGTAAAAATGATCATTGTGTGGGAAACATATAGATCTAAACATTTTATAATTTATGTAACTATTTTCTTGCTCTAATTTTGTTTATAATGATGTTTCAGCTTCTTTTAAAGGCATAAAAATGAACAAATGTTTGTTTTTTAAATGACAATTTGGAATTTGAAAAGCTTTCAACAGTGTGCAAATGTTTGTTTGGTTACTTAAAAAAATTCCTGTAAGTAAATAATGTGAGCTGCCGTTATGTTGGATTTATTTTTTCTGCAGTGATATGCAGTCGCAGACCTGGATGCACAAAGAAACTGTCACTTAAACACCAAGAAATTTCCTTACAAGACAGCCAGAGTGATCCCAGCAAAATGTTCTCTCACTTAGTCACTGCTGAGTAGTCATCAGTGGCATTGCTGCACAAAACACTCAAGTTGCTCCAGACACACACACACACGCACGAAAACACACATGCATTGAGGTTTAACCCAGTAGAGGCAAAAGAAAACCGTGTGCTGCTGAGGACACACAGCTGCAGGTTGCAGAGTAGTGACCACATGTGCAGGTGCACACAGATACAAGAACATATCAGAGTTTTAAGTTGTTGTGTGACTCAGTTGTGCGTAACAACTAGTGTGAGCGCAGTTTCGGTAAATAAATACTCACAAGACAGGGAGTGTCCTCCTTTGGGCAGGTACTCGTACAGTAAGGGGTTATCATCTCCCATCATCTCAGCCCGCAGTGACAGCAGGCTGTTTTTACTCATCAGAGCTGCCTTCAGATTGGCCACGGATGAGATCCCTCCACCCGCTGCCCCTCCGCCGACCTCCTCCGATTCGTTGGCGCCCAGGAAGCCGGGCTCTGTGGTTAGAGCCTCTTCCTGTTTGAGGAAGAAGTCGAGGCGTTCGCCACGGCTGTCTGAGCTGTTGGGTTCAGTCACGTCTGCACCTGAAAAGAAAACGAGGGAACAGACAGAAGATGAGTCAGGTGCTTGCGCTGATCTGACTCAGGGACTTTAAATGTTTTTAAAAGAGACTAAAACTCAAATTTAATAAGGTTTTATGTCTCAAAACTTCCCACAAAGAACTGTTATAATTAATTTGAGGGATTACAAGCTTCTCCGTGGGTAGAAAATCCTGTCACCCTTGACAGAGCAGATAAAAGCCTTGTTAAAACAACAAAAAACTCCTAAAATTTCTTTGTAAAGCACCCACTTAGTCAATTGAAGGTGAATCAACTCTAGGTAATAACAGCTTAGGAGAGAATAGAAAAAAAAACAATAATAAACCAACACTTTACAACCAAGTCAAGTTTTACAGTAAACCAAAACATCACAGCTCTGATTCATCTCTCTCTCTCCTTAACTCCCTGACATACCTCATCATTACTAGTCAACAAAAATACAGGGAGATCATAAAGAGACAGTAAGAGAGAGGAAAGGCAGACACAGACGTAACATGCGTAGTGTGTGTGTGTGTGTTTGTTGAGTCTGCGTGTGTGGAGTGTAGCCATCAGAGTCGCTGAAAGCGGAGAGAAGCTGTCAGCAGTCGATGTGTCGCTGGAGGTTTCACTGTAGATCTACAAGACTGTCAGACCACACTGCTGACGACAGCTCAACACCAGAACAAACACACACACACACAAATACGTCAACAGAAACACTTTTAATGCCTCCTAATTGACATTTACCTGATGACAGGTTGCTTTTTCTTACAAGGAAAAAAAATTATATTACACATCAGGCACATTACAAGCTTAGAGACTTGGAAAAAACAGCTTGTCGACATCTAAAACAAACACACAGACATCTGAACACTAATGCAGACTCGCCTTAAAGGGGGTGTGTACATAATTATGTTTGACGGTACTGAAGAGAAACCTTCTGACACCCTGGTATATACAGTAAATCTACCTTTCTACAGCAGACTGAGACAAAGTGAAGAAAATAAAGGTTAATGTAAGTGTTGGAAAGTCGGAAAAACCTGAATAGAGTTTTTTTAAATGACCCTTAGTTGGGGAAGCTACTGTGACGAGATGTTGGAGAATGTGTCTTCTCTCTGATGCTGGTTGATTTTATTGTCCAAAAATTTGAAATTTTAACGTTTCAAAAATTTGCAAAACAAATTTTCTCTCAATTTTCTTCTTAGACTAAATTGCATCAACAAAAATTGCAAGAACTTTGCACAATGTTCAAAATTAGTTTGCAATTACATCATGTGTCCCATGTCACATGTTTCATTAGTACCAAGTCAGTCACTGACTAGTTTTCAACACTCAGTGAAATATTTTTCTTTACTGGGAGGAAATACAAGCGCTTGGAACTTCTGGTCCTTTGAAATAGAACTCAGTATATCTGGGGAACATTTATTTTGAAGGATCGGATCATTACGTTGGTAAATTATCACTGAGACGTGTTTTGGCCTGTAACAAGATTCATAAGAAAGAACCAACCAACACAGGGAAAAGTGGATTAAAATAATCAATAAACTTGATTTTATAGAAAAACTTTGATGTAAAATTCTATCTGGTCGAAATGGTTCGAATGTTGTAACAGTTACAAACAGTAAAACAGTCTAATTAATACATCCTCAGTCATCAAGCAGCAGTTTTGTAGACAGTGTCTCATATTTTTTAGTTAGGTGGACATAACGTGAAGCTAACATGATATATATTTTGAATATAAACAGCATACGGGTTGTACAGATTGTATGAAACATCAGCAGCTTTGTGAGGATGATGAAGGGGATGATGAAGAGTCTGGAATAAAGCTGTGAAAATGACTGACTTCAGAAATGGACCAATATAATAATATGTTAAACAGTAGGTTGTTTTTTTTTTTTGAGAATTTTATTGATTGTGTAACATTAATATGCAGGTCCTCCTTTTATTTTCATTTAATGTAAACTTTGTGGACTTTAAATGAATCTTTGGCCATGAAAATGAGAATCTTTGTGTTAGTTTTGAAGTCGTGGTTTATGCACCACACAGCTGACTTTACTGTGAAGTGCCAAAATACACTGATAAATTAAAAATAGACATAAAAGGAAGAAAACACAGAGATGAAACTGGTAGAAAAGGAAAAAAGTACCAAAAAGTAGAAATAAATAAAGAAATTGAAGCCAAAAAAAAAACCGAATTGTCCATTTCAAGCAGAGTCTGCTGTGTGGACGAGTCTACTGCAGGGGAGATTCAAGGTGGTCAAGGTGACAGAGACAGTAGCTTGCCTCCACGTCTGGAATACCGATGGGTACACAGCCTTCATGTCAGCCATACCAAGTTAAGATAACTGATCACAGATCAGATGTGAAGAAGAACACACGCTCTACCTACAGACGTAGATCTGAGCGCTGCGGAGGGATGAATGAAATATTGAGGATGGGAGAAGGAGACGAGGCGTGACAAACAGATGACGTTATCATCCAACTAGTGGACATATCAGAGGACACAAAATGGGATTAAGAAGAAGAATGAAAGGAGGACGGGAGGGAAAGACAGCAAAAACAGGGAGGGAAAAAAAAGGCAGAGGAGTGATTGTAGAAGCGGGGGGTGAAGAACAGCGGAGGCAGCACACTCACATGCATGCACACACACCCCCTTGTCCCACCTGCACACACAAACACACAAAGTTAATTAAGACGGGGGTGTGGGGGTTGGTGCAAGGGGCACGAGGTGCAGGAATTCATTAGAGCTCTGCCCCCTCATTCAGTGGGCAGCCCAGCGGCCACAGGAGTCAATCAATAACATAGATCTGCTGTTGGCCAACAACAACACATGCATGCACGTGCACACACACACACACACATACACGCACACACATGCACGGGGCGAGGAAGAGGCAAGCAAATGGAAGGAAAGGAAAGGGAGGGAGAGAAAAAAGTGTCATCTCTGACCATCCTGTCGCTCCACTCATCTCTTCACTGGAAGAGTGAATGACCCTTGACATCTTCTCCAAGCATCTTCTGGATAGATACAGATGGAACATGCACCCCCCCAACCCCCCCCAGTCACACCGTAACAACAGTTCATTCACATGTTAAATATTAAACATCATCAAGTCAAACTTCTGTTTTATCCCCCAAATATATTCCTTTAATCTTTTTACTGATAAACAGCTTTTATTTTGAGGAGATATACATCCTCATCTCCAAGACTAAGCATAAAATATTAAAAACAGGCTTTTGAGACAGATTATTGGAATATACAACATAATCCCCCTTCACTTATGTAAGCTTTGTCAGGTCTGCATAGATGGTGTTTTCCTTAAACCTCCTCCTGTTGTGACAGATAAAATCGTTTACCGCACCAAAAGCAAGTCGCACCTAATCCCAGGCATCCGTTTTTTTTTTTAGTTTTTTTTTTATGGATTTCATCATACGTGTGCCGGGCTTGGTAGAGGATTTGTTGGCACACTTGCGGTGCCTTTTAAATGTAATAGGTTTATCCCGTGTTTAGGAGACACTGTGGTTGCATCATTCCTTTGTGCACATGTGCTTTGTGTTAACACACTGGTTGTCATGAGGCAACCTATGAATTTCAATAGCAAAGAATTTGCCTTTGAACTACATGGTCGAATCTAAAGAGACAATGACATTTTCCTTAACCCCCCACCCCCCCACCACCCCCACCCCCTCGTTCCCAACCACCACCACCTCAATCCTTTCCCTCCACCTTTACGCTGATGTGGTGTCTGTACAGTGAAGCGAATTTTCATTTTTCCCTCTTCATAAAAGAGTCCGAATAATTTAGATTTCTGCTTTCTGAAGAGATCCTCCGTTTAATTTGGTTGCCATGGTAGCCGGGCACCCTTGGCTTCAACATTTATGCTAAATAAAAACCCCTTTAAAAGGAGAGACAAATATGTAGAAATGGTGGTTCTCTTTGTTAATGTGTGTGGATCCTAGTGTGTGTGTAAGCGATGCTGCAAGCCATGTTAGAGAAGGGTGTGAAAAAAGGAGGGAATAAGACTTGGAATAAAAGATGAACTGTACTTCCAATGTGTTGTGAGGAATTCTACATTTATCTTCCATGTGAGAGCCAGTTGAAGCTAATGGATGTAGAAAACGGTGTTTTATATGCTGTTTGGATGCTGCACGGTATATCACAGTGATGCGTTTCACACGTGTTATTAGAGCGCACTCTTTAACGCAGTTAAAAGGAGGCGAGAGAAGGCCTGAAAAGGGAGGAAAGGGTCAGCTGACCCAGTTTGACCTCCGATCTTCTGTTCTGATTGTGTGCTGGGAGACTGTGTGTCTCTCTGTACGAATGCCTTTTCCTTTCTCTGGATAAAATCAGCTGCTGCTGTGTGGAGGAGTTTCGATTTTTACAAAAATATAGATTTTGATAGATCAACACACACACACAAGCATATATAAAGTACACACTTTCCCACATACGCAGACAACCATGACCTGGCTGTTTATGGATGCATTTCTTTAACACCTGGACTGACACACACACACAAACAGCTCACCACACCTTCCAATCAACAGAGACAGTAGCTAAACACAATGCAGAGAGGAAAAAAAAGTCCAGAGTGGTTGAGCAACGAGTTACTGAGGCTTGTCGACCACAAGAGAGCTGTCAGGGAAGAAAGTAGGGCTTGTGTGCATGTTTGTATGGCAGAGTGCAAACAAAGGAGAAAGACTCTGACTGTGTATATTTGTGTGTCAATGTGTGTGACGCTGAAAGAAAGACAGAGAAAACAGCCTTGCCCCAAGTTGTGTGGGTTAATGGCTCGGGCAGCCCGAGGTTGAAAAGGACGAGGCATTACAAGGGTCATGTTGTTGAAAGACTCCTCTGCTCGCCGTCTTGTATATGCAACATTACAGCGTTGTGTTTCCAAACCAGAAAGCGAAAGTCATCCTTCCGTACGATGAACTTGTGACTGGTGCATGTTTGTCCTTGAGTGGACAAAGACGGGAGGGAAGGTGAAACTTGCTTCCTCAGCATGCCAGAGTTTGAGAGGGTAAAAAAAAAAAAAAAAGTAATTTCAGCTGAGAAGGGGGAGTCGAAGCACTAAAACAGCTCAAGAATTCAGAGGCAATTTAAAAAGCAGTGTGGGAGAGGGGAATGAAAAAAATGTTGGGTTAAATCGGAGGGAGGATGGAAAGTAAAAAGACGCTGTTATTCTCTCTCCCTCTGTTGTTTTTAGGGACTAGCCGGGCCAGAACCTCCTGGAGAGATAGGAAAGGGTGGGTGGTGGTGGTGGTGGTGGTGTGTGTACAGGGAGGGCAAGCATAAATCAAGCCGAGCCTGAAGGCTTTAGAAGAGGGAGGGACAGACGGAAGAGAGTGGTAAAGGACAGGGGAGAGGGATATGATGGTGCTGGTAGTGATGGTGGTACTGCTGGGGGCTTCGAGGAAAAGAGAGAGTGTGGGTGGAGGGGAGGAGAGAAGAAGAGAGGAGCACGATTGCAAAAGTGGTGGGGTGAGAGGTGAATGCTGGGGTGATGGAGTGTGGGTGGGTGGGTAAGTGAAGGGGAGGCAGGGAGAAGTGATGGAGAGGTTATGGATGGAGGGGGTGTGGGTGGATATGGTGGGGGGCAAATGAGTGGATGTGTTTAAACTTAAAAAAATATTTGTTTTTACTCCATTTCCACATTAAGATGCCATTTCTGCATCAAATAAACCCAAAACAAAAGAGATTCAATATTTAAACAATAAAGTTCATTACAGGATCAGATCCACAGAAGTTTTCAGCTCATAACAGACACACATTTAATACAGAGTAAGACGAGGTGACGACTGGCAGAGTAACATTACGCTACTCATTAAAAGGTATATCGAAGCAGAGATGAAGTGCTAAAGCCAGCCAACCTCTCCATGATCCTAACAGTGAAAACTAGCAGCTTCATTTTTAAGAACTATTTCTAAATGTTAGTCTTTTGAAAACCTGATACTTTTCGTTGTGTCCCGGCTCCAACAGAACTGATTCAAACGAATTCACGAACTCAAAAGCTTCTCATCAAGTCCAGCAGAAATCTGTTAATGACCCTCAATTTAAATCAGGTGTGTCGAAGAAGGAAAATATTTAAAACATGCAGGATGTCGTGCTCAAAGGATCCGGACTGGAAAGACCGGAGGTTAGACTGTTACACTAAGTCTTATTGAGTGACTTAACCATCAGCATCAAATTCTTTAATGGTGGACATGTTTGTCCCGGTCGCAGCTGGTTTTACTCAGTACTTTAATCGTAAATGTGCATCACGTCATGTTATCTCTAGAATTCATGCTAATAGCTGACTTAAAGAAGACATTATTGATCAAGTTAGCTTTAACATACGATCCTGTACACAAGGACATGAACATATTCAGCTAAACGCAACATGTTAAGCTTTTCTTTGGGTTATTAAAGGACGCAGGAGGAACCAGGAATCAGACTGAAGGTAATGAATAAGATATCGACAGTGATTACAGCTCACCATTCTTAACAAAATGACATGAAAACACATTATTAGTACATGATTCAAAATTGGCTGCCTTGGACATTGTTGGAAGTAAGCAAGTGAATGAGTGAAGGAAGGGAGAGGAAGAGGAGCGGGTGAGTGCGTGGGGGATGGAGGATTGCAGGGCTCAAGGTAATCTGGGGAGTTAATGCAGCTTATAGGGACTGAGAGGAGTGGGAGGGAGGTAGAGAGAGGCAGAGAGGGTGAGTGATGGCAGTTAGAGAGAACGAATATAAAAATAATAGGGTCAGCTGGGAAAGAGCGGGAGAGGGGAATAAATGAAGATGTATCAGAAACAAAAGCCAAAGCAACCGAGGGGGGGAGAGGGAGGAGAAAAGAGAGAGGGGAGCGTAAAAGCTAGAGATAGGAGAGGGAGAGAGGGGAGAGAGACTCAGCTGAGTGAGTGTGTGAGATAAAGAGTGGGCTAATGAAAGGTAGGGTGAGGCTGAGAGCGAGTTGGCGGGTAGGAGGGAAGTCAAAGGAGAGAAAACGACAGAGAGCGGGGGAGAGGTCTGTATGGGGAAAGAATGCTGGGTGGGGAAGGAAGGCAGACATGCAGGGCTTTGTGCTGAGAGCAAAGAGAGGCAGATTGAAAGATTGAGAGAAAAAAGAGAAGTTATGTTCTGGCTTTATGCACATGCAGGGGAGGACCTGCATGGTGAACAAGCCTGAAAACCCCATCCAGCCTGGTCCAGGGTCATTTTAGGGTGAGGCTGCAGAGAGAGAGAGAGAGAGACGGGATAATGGAAAGAAGAGGAGGAAAACAACAAAGACTCAGGGTGGGAATGCTGCACTGAGCCTTTGGGTTATTGATGTGTGCATTAATACACTCTTTAACTCACACTGACCAACTAAAAAGCTTAAGGCTAACTACCTAGCAGGAATTAGACCCCTACTGCTGACTGGGAAGTCATTTGTCAGTTAAACGTGCAAACAAAGCCAGTAAAAGTCCAAACATTTCCAGCAGGATATTCTGGATCCGATTATGAAGCAATGAATCAAAAACATTTAGATAAATGGCTGTTGAACGCTGTGTTGAAAATGTTGAAACGTGACAAAATCTTTTAGTTTAATCCAGATCCACATTTCTGATGACCTGATGATGAAAATGAAGTGTCATGGTGAAGTTTGCAAGGGTTATTAAGAATGCAGTGGTCTCGCCATTACACCTGGTAGAGCACGATGGGGACAAAATGATGCTGAGCATGTGCAAACTAATGTAGCTATAGGTCATGGTTCCATGATGTGCCGGCACATTGTACCGAGAAAGTCACGCAACATGGTTCAGAGGTGAGCGGACGCAGCAGGACATCTGTAGAAGGTGCTGCAGATGTTTAGAGCTCATTGAGTGTACCAGAGTCTCTCTGTGCTGCGGCAGAATAAACATGTTTTGTTGTGAGACGTTGGTGTGATTAGACCTGGACATTCAGAGCTAAAGCCTCAGATCTCAACAAAAGAAACAAAAATCATGAAGCCTGTAACACAGTGTGATAATGAAACATGTTTGCCTAAAAACACAAGCAGGTCAAGTTGTAGTTTCCATGTTTTGTACAAGCAGCCTGGCGTCACAGAGAGTCCTGCACTGTGTATTTTGCACACTGCAGCAACGCGGTTATGGCAGGGAGGCGATTGTTGTCACAGCATGTTTATTCCATTGTGTTGTGGATATTAGAGAGTTTTTTCCAAAGTTAAAGAGCTGCAGGTCAGACGGACGCTGCATGTAATCAGGTTAAAGAGGAGGACCTTCATCTGGCTGGTCTACAGGTTTTACACCTTCACAAAAACAAATATAGGACATGAAGAATCTTAATATAAATCAGATTTTAAAACAAAAAAGCAAACTAATAACAGTAAGTTTTGAATAATTCAAAAAGCTTTAGCTCATATTATCTTTTTATAATAATATAATGTTTAATATGTATAATATGTTTGTAACAATAAAACAGTAGATTATCGTTAGATGTTACTCAGTATTTTTCTGCTGTAATCAGATTCACCTTGCTGTTGTTAAAATCCCTTCATCTTCTTTCTCAGACTGTTAAAGTGCAGTAAATGTAAATTTTGGTAAGTGCAGAATAAACCTGTCTACACACAGTGTTCAAGTCAGACTCCGAGCTAATACAAAAAAAGAGCAACTGATACTGGACAATAGCAAAGACATTCTAATATAAAAATGGACGTGACTAATGGGTTTGAGACAAAAACCGTAGTGGGCGTGCCTGGAAGAATGCCACAACACGATGGAGCTGAAAGGACTGAATCCACTCGTGGTTTCAGCATAAACAAACAACTTTTAGCTTTTTTATTCAATAAAAGTGTGAAATGTTTTTCTAGCTACATAGTTGAGGTTTTAGTTTTTTTTTACTGCTGCTGGTGTTTTTTTCAGAATATTAATTATTATTTTTAATTAAATCTGTTTTAGATTTAATGCGCATTACTGTATTAAATTAATTTTGTTTTTAATACTTGGTAGAAACAAATAAATTTCAGCTTCAAAGCCACTAAATTGGAACGTTCATTTACCATGAAAAAATTATAATAAATAAGCCTGCAATCAGGTTTATTTTGTATTATTTTGCAGTTTCATCAAAACTATATACAAACCTTGTATGTCGCTCCTTATTTTTGAGTTTTTTTTTTTTTTTCAAGACATTTGATGAAAAAAAACAAAAACTCTTTAGCCCTGTCACTCCATCACCAACTGGACCATGTAGAAAAACACAGTGCATGAGGACTTTTCACTGCACTCATGCACTACAGACACAACAGGCGAGCAGAAAGTAGGCGACCAGTACAAAAGGTTCCTCCACAAACAGTCAGTGTCACTGTGCTCCATCCACGCAGGGACACAAAGTGGGGGGGTAATACGTGTTCTCAGGAGAGCATGGGGCGTGATGTCGGGCTGCCTGCTGGCCAGAGAGACTATTGCCTCTCCTCCCTCTCTTTGCTCATCTCTCCCATCTCTTAACATTAAGACTGAGCCTCTCTTTGCTTGTATCCTTGGCAACCTGCCTCCAACAATGGAGCGAGCTCTGGCCTCAGCATGGGAGGAGTATGGTGCCATGGAGAGGAAAAAGCAAAGGGTGAGGGAAGATGGAAAACTGGCAGAGCTGCTGAGTAGAAAAGCTGAGCAAAGCGATGAGTTGTAGTGTTTGTCATGCACAGAAGTGTGGGTCAAAATAACGGAACGGAGGGTTAAACTGGAGAAGGAAGTGAGAGAAATGAGATGTGTTAAACCTGTGCTAGTTAAACGCTCGGTGTTCGGGGATCAGAGGAGATTTGCATCAATCTTTAGTTGAACAAAGACGGACAGCTCTGAAGAACAAGTAGGAAGGATTGTACTTTTACCCTCATGCAAGTCGATGATGCTCTCAGAGGTCTTCAGCCAACAAACCCCCCTCCCCTTCCCACACACACACTCAGAATTTATTGTTGCTCCATGGAGGTGTGTTCAACATGGAGCTGATTACAGTGTTAATCCATGATTTATACTAAGGTTTTTGTTCCCATTTGATTTGAAACGTTACAAATCCATCATGTAAGAGGTTGTTATCTTCAATGACCTCGTGACTTGCTAAATTATTTTAGGAAACTTGTGGATTTTGCACAGTTATTGTGTGCAAGCTAAAGCCTGACAGATTTCAATACAGAAGAACATCACACAGGCCACGAAAAAAGTCACTGCCATTGCAGAGACACGCTGCTCTTATGATGTGAGTGGTAAGAAAAGTCAAATCACACGATGTGGACAGAAGGGAAAACCAGAGCAAAAGGCCACTCGCATGCCGAGGACCCGGCTCTTCTTCTCTTCCTCCGCTGCAGCCGAGCTGAGCTATTGAGATTAATTGCTTCTGATCAAATCAGCAGAAGCTGTGCAAATTAAAGAGTGGGCTACCACCCCACCCATTCCTGCCTCACCTCCACAGTATCTTCCACTCTCCCCCGAGCTAGACCTGATAGACAGTGCGTGCATCTGTGAGACGAGCCATGACGCTTATTCAAGGGTACAAACGTGTCATTTCCTCTTTCCCCAGAGTGGAACGCAGAGCGCAGGGAGGGCTCGAAATGGAGCAAGGGGTCGGTCAAACAGCACAGGCGTATGCACACAGTTTACCCAGCACACACACACACACACACACACACACACACACACACACACACACACACACACACACACACACACACACACACACACACACACACACACACACACACACACAGTCAGTGCCCTAAGCAGAATGGCCGATGTCTCACCCAGCTTCTTAAAACTGCTCCTCTCCCTGCTTCCCTCTCCAACTCTCTCATTAAGAAACCATTAGAGAGAAGGGTAGCGAGAGACCACATGACCCCTCCCTGACCCCTGTAACACATCCCTGAGAGGGAGGGTGGGTTGAAAAGTAAAGAGGAAAATACACACTCTCACTAAAAGGGGGGTAAAAAGAAGAAAAAGGGGTAAATATAGCAAAGGATACACAGCAGAAATATTTGAAGACCCGCGAATAGTAATAATAATATTTTTTTGTTTTTTTTGAGATCATACAAAACATAGAAAAGATGTAAAGACAAAATGTTGTTATGTCACTGCACTGACAGGTCTTTTGGGGTTGCAGCAGTAAAACCTTTCAGAATTCAGACGTACTGTTTGCTGCAGGAGACAAAACAGTTCGAGGAGGTCTGTAGGAGTGAGACTGTAAGAGAGGCGTGAAATAAGTATGTAGTGACTTTAGGAGAAGGGGATAATTTGGGAGTGGAGGGGAAGACGGCTGGGCTGCTTCCTTAGTCGGACACAGGAATGTGGAGCGGGCGGATCCCCATGTGTGTGTGTGTGTGTGTTACTGTGTGTACATGTGTGTTTGTGCCAGACAGGAATCCCTAACCCCCACAGACTGCGGCTCCTCTTATCACAGCCTAAACAGGGGGGTATGGATGGGGGAGAAGGGTGTCGTGTGCTATCAAATCCACCTCTAACCCCCACTGTTCCCTTACTCCACTCCCTCTGACACACACACACACACACACACACACACACACACACACACACACACACCCAAGTGTGTTTTGGTATCCTTATGGGGACCGTCCATTGACTTCCATTGATTTTAGTAACTAGATTTATACCTAACCCAAACCCTTTTCCTAACCTTAACCATTACTGATCTATAACTAACCCTAAGACTAACTAAAACTCTATTCACATCATACCTATAAACCTAACCCCTAACCCTAAAAAGGGGAGTCCCCCTCATGGGGACCAGGCTTCGGTCCCCACAAGAACCCTCGGACCCCAGAAAGATAGTAAAAGTCAGGAAATGGGTCCCCACGAGGTCAGAAATACAAACCCACACACACACACACACACACACACACACACACACACACACACACACAGCTGAAGACTTTTGTAATAAAATAGTGGCACAGGATTTGTAGCAACCGTGGCTAAACGGTGGAGCATTTCATCTGGCTGTGATATGCCTATTGGAATGTGAAGGACCATCTTCCTTACTTGTAAGCTGCTTTGGATAAAAGCATCTGGGGGACGTCCCACCTGTAATAACCCCTGACCCAGTCCAGATTCAGACAGACTGAGTTATCAGGAAAGGGGAGAAGGGGTTGGAGAAAGTTAAAGAAGTTGGAGAGGAGATTACATTCATTAGAAGAGTTTATGTTTCACACAGTGTTGGAGGATGAGAGCAGTAAGACGAACTGAGAGTGAGCAGACAGGTGATCCCTGATACAAGAATCTGGGAGGAATAGAGAGAAGAACAAAGAAAAGTTTAGCATCTTTTTTTTTTAAATAACAGTTTTAAGGATGAATGAAAAGAGTTTCTGACAGCAGTTATAAACTAGCAGCTCAAATATTTTGGCTAATCTTATAAAAACAATGTGTTTTCAACAGCATGGTATTAGATAGATCACATGACAGTTGATCAGAGATTTTTTCAAAGACAAATCTAAAAAAAAAAACATTACTTTTTAAACATGTTCCTAGTTTCTAGTTTGAAATGTGTAAAGTTAATTTATTATGAGAGATTCTCTTTTTATATTGATGTAAAATAATGATCTGATCAAAAATCAGTTTTCTTTGATGAAATGCAGGAATATCAAGTTTTTGGTCAACAACTGTTGGTCAACTTACTTTACAAGTGGGTGAATTTCATGAGGTGGAGACAGGAGCAGCTAGCAGATGAAGTTAGCATCATTACTTTGGCAGCAGTTGTCTAGTGCAGGACTAGAATATTTTATTATTGTCGGGTCACATTATGGGGGAATAAACTGCTTGGTGGAGGTTTCTAGTTATTGTTATTATTATGTAATCAGTTTTCAGTTTGAACTATCAGGGTTGTGAAATCATTATGCTGGAAGCAGGTAAAGCTGATCTGATTTAAACAACTCTGACTGATGAAGTAACGTTGCACGTTTTCCAACCTGTTACTGGAAGTTCTGCTTTTATACAAGGGAACAAATAGACAGATCCTACTGATGAGGAGGAAGTTTAACCCACCCACAGCCTTTATTTAAGCCTGTGTACTCAATGTGAAAACCGTGCGTGCATGCACACACACGTGCACATACACACACACACACACACACAGTATAGGAGAAATGGCTGTAGCCTCATATATGATGAGTGGAAACTGAAGTGACAGTGTGAATTGACAGGCTGATAAGGAAAGTCCAAAGAGACTGAGGGAAGGAGGGATAGAGGAGAAAAAGAGAGGATAATCTTTATGAAGGACAGATAGTGGCTTCCAGGACCGTCTTCAGCATCTATCAACCCCCCAAAAAACTGCACACAAACACAAACACACACACTAAAATGGCCCAAGCCATAATTGTCCCCTGTGGTGATTTTGGCCTCTCCCTCTTAGATTCTCATGCTGTTGGCCAACTCTTCTGTATCTTTAACACTTTCTTTTTTCCCTCTTTGGACAGGGAGAAGGAGGAGGAGGTGCGGGGGCTGTCACAAAGGAAGGAATGAGGGATGAAGGAGAGAGAAAGGTCTAGAGGAAGGAGGTGTGGAGGGGTGTGACGGCGGAAAGGGGGAATGAAGGGAGAAGAGAGAGTAAACGCTCAAGAGGAAGGGAAGACTTTGCCCTCCAGCGGGAACACTCCCACGATTGTGTGCACATATGTGCATATGTGTGAGTTGTGTCATGGCCAAACCGACACACCCACAGGCTGTAGACCTCTATATCCTGTTCAGGCTGTCCGTTTGTCCAAACATCATGCACCCCCCCACTACCTTGTTCTGCTCTTCCCTCTCTCTCTCTCCCCTTTTTTAAGTGGGTAGGTGGAGAGGCTGCGGAGGGAGTGGGTACAGTAAATAGAACAAAGCCACCTTTCTAAAATAAACAAATCGGAGAAGAGGTTGACTGAAAATGAGAGAGAAAAAGAGCACACAGATCCAACTGAGCTTCCTATAATGTTCTTTATTCTAAGGTCAAACTTTCTCCAAAGTTTCTGCTGCTTCATGTCGAGCAGTGTGACTTCTCTTTCTCTCACATTTACAATCACTGAGTTTAAATATCCTGGTTGCCTCCAATCACCTATCTGACGAATGCTTGTTTCACAGCAAGTATTTCTTCCAGATTCACGCGGTCCATTACAAGCTATCAGATCACTCCAGGCGGGGCAGAGAGGAATCCGAGCTCACATCACCTCACATCTCATTTGTCTAAAAAAACGGTCCTCAATCTCATTTTCAAGACGGGAAGCAATGAATTGTTTTTCTTTTTACAGATTTTTGATCTAAAATGCATGTAATTGTCGGGAAATTGTTATTTTAATCTCCTAGGCATTTAATTTGTATTCATTTAAAAACATTTTATTGAGATTATACAACTTCCTCTTGATGAAAAAATCATTTTGTACTCAACTTTTTTGTAAATCAACACAAAATATTTCAATTTATGAGGCAATTATTTGATCCCAACAGCTGATTACTACATGGGTTTTAAAAAATGTTTCCCTGCATGTTATTGACAGTTTTCTTTTAACCTGCTGTAAATTTAATAAGTTAATCTGGCAAATTAAAAAAAAACAAAAAAACGGAGGCAATGAAAATAAAAGAAAAGGTTTAGGAGACAACAGTTTTGGGTTGTTTTGTGTTAGGAGCTTTTCAGCAGGTGAAATGACCATATTTGGGCGAGATGATAGATCTGAAGATTGAAAGAAAACAAACTCTTGATCTATATTTAATAACAGAACATTGTGAAACAGTCGTTCAAATGGACCAACAGCAGACAGATCACAAAGACCAAATTTAACGAATGACATCATGACAACTTAAAGACATAACGGGAATTTCCACTTCAGAAAGCTACATTTCAAGAGAAGAGTGTTAAAATGAGTCACAAAGACCTTTTTAATCAAAACTTTTTTGGAATCAAGTGATTCACTGCCGATTGCAACAATACTTATCCCCCAATTTGTAGGTTTTAACTTGTCCAGCTGACGTGTTTGTGACTTTACATATTTTTTTTCCAAAGAAGGTGGGTGAAGGAAAAAGTTATTTGCAAAAATCAACATCATTTGGTTTATATTTATTTTAGGTTTATTCCATAGACTGTACAGACAAAAGAACAGTGTGTCTCCATCTTTTTTAATTCTATAAAAGTGATATCTTTTTTTTATTTAGAATTGCTGCCATATTGTTTTTATTTTATTTTATTTTTTTGGATTCTGAGTCTGTGTACTTGAGGCGTGGGAATGAAAGTCCCGCCTACTCACTTACATGAAATCATGGAGTTTTCAAGCATCTAAAAAAATTATTCTAACTTAAACAAAACTAAACAACAAACTTAGAAAATGTAATATTTGAACATGTAGCAGTAATGCTAAAAGGACCTGAAAGGAGTCAACATGTGGAAGAAAATAATATGAGATGTGTTTTTATTTCAGGAAAATGTTCAATTTGTTTAAATTAAGATCTTTACTGCAACCAGCCACTAGGGGTCACCTGTCTGGTTTTGGTTACCTTTGACTATCCCATTAAAAACAACAACACACCTGAATAAACTGAGTTGAAAAGTGATATCTCATTATGTATTTATTTGAAATGAATCCTGATGACCAAACTTTGATCTGAATTAAAATCTAAATTTTTAGTTAACAGATAATCCAGTTTGAGAATATATTATTTGTATTTGACATTAACTGTTTTCAGATAAGTGTGACACTGATTAACGAGCCAAGCCAAAGGTTTTCAGCGCCACTGACTATTAGTATTGCACTTTAAAACAATATTTATTAAATAACGTCACATGTCTGACACAGTAACTCTGTATGTTATTATACAAACCATTATCATCACACAAAAAGGAGACAAGCAGGTTCTTTTCTGAAATAGACGGGGGGGGGGCAATAATATGACTCTTGTTCATCAGTTATATATCTGTTTACGTAGAGATCAAAAAGCTTTTCTTGTTATGTTGGAGCCAGATCTTAACTGTGGTGGTACTGCTGAGAAGGTTCAACCACAAAAACCTCCTGACCCACCCACCCCTGTGTAGTGCCAACAGGACATCCTGCCAGAGTGCATTCTGGGTGTTTTGATACTTAGACCTGACTTGTTTATGCCAAGAGGTGTGTGTGTAGAAGAAGAATTTAAGCGCTTACATTAAGAAGCAAAATGTTAGATTTATTTTTCATACAGAAGAACTCATAATGTATGTGTGTGTTTTGTTAGTGAGGTAGGGAATGAGAGCGTAGGTCACTCAAACTCACAAAAGAGCCCAACCCAGGTGTACTGAAGAGTGTGGTGGCTAATCTTTAACCCCCCAGAACACACACACACTTTCCTTTTCCATACTACAGTCCTTCTCTGGCCTGCAGGGGCAGGAGGTAGGTAAGTGGGAGGTTATGTCGTTTTGGAAAAAAGCCTCAGTCAAAAATGGGAAGGGGGAAACTTCCTGTCCAAAAAAAAAAAAGTTCCTTTAAAGCCAAAGAAATATAAATAGATAAGGCATTAGAGAAAAAAGACAGACAGCAAGGGTGTGAAAAAATTGTGTGAATGTGTGTGTGTGGTGTGATGATGGTGGAGTGGGAGAAAAGGGGCATTTTTAACTGCTGGACATTATGAGCAGTCCTGCAGGATGTGAGGTCAGATGACAAAGATGGCTGGTGGGTGGTGAGAAATGATTGGCTGCCACAGAGATAATGAAATATATTTTTTGGAGATGAGTTAAAAAAGAGTGGGGGGGGGGGCAGTACTGTGTTTTGTCACAACTCCCCGAAGAATGAACAGAATGAGTTTGTGTTTGGGTGGAAGTAGAAGACAAAAAGGGGGACGGAGATGATGGACGGAGCAGGGAAACAGAGTGAGGTGGGGGGGAAAGGGCAGAGATCATCCAGGTAGTCAGAGGACAAAGAGGGTAAATAAGGGTTGGGGGTGGGGGGTAAAACGATGGTGAGAGGATGCACTGGGTACTTTTTTGCCTTCAACAACACAAATCTGATAATAGACTGATGGAAAAAGTGTAAGAGCCAAAGAAAAGAGCAGGAGGGACAGAGAGACGAGACGCTTCAACACGATGTAGGTATCTAACCCATCATGTGTCAAACACTGTGCCATGAAGACAGAGGTTAAAAATTAAGTCCACACTCTGAAATATTAAATCTATTTTGGTTTTTAATGAAGGAGAAGTGAATTAGTGGGGAAATATGAGAGTAGATTATTAAACCAAGGGCGAGAAGAAAAAAGAGAGAGAGAGAGAGAAAATGGTAAGGTGTGTGAGGTGTGATGGGGTTGAAATCTGCTCACGGTGTTTTAAATATTAAACCTATTTCAAGTTTAATGAAGTGCAAATACTGTAGGGAGAGTCTTAACTGGAATACAAAGAGGAAGGGGGCGAAAGGGGGATCCGATTCATTATTTCAAGTGCTCACCTCTGTAGGAGGCAGAGTCTTGGGGAGAGGAGTGCAGGGAGAGAACGTATGCAGAAAATAGAGGGCAGGTTTGAGATCACCTGTCTGTAGGTACCCCAGGTGAGTCCAGGAGGCTCGAAGGCTCAGAAGGATGAAGATCTGAACTCAAACAAGTCAGAACATGCAGGGCTGACTGAAGCACACCTGAGTTTACGTGCAGGAACAAACGGGGCACATTTATATGGAAAAATAATTTGTTTCTTTTTTTTCTTTTAGATCGTGTCTGTGGGCATGTGTGAGTTTGTGCGTTCGTACAACTGACTGAGGAGGGGAACTCTAAAGCCACAGAGCAGAGAGGAAGAGAGTCAGATAAAGACGCTGGATTTCAAAAAAGATTCTCGATGCAATCAATGTGCAACAGCTAGAGGGAAATGGAAAGAACAGCCCACGTGTGATTAACTGTTCATGTCTATATAATCAGATGCTCTCAGCTTTGTGTATGTGAGGTTTTTGTATCACACCGGCCATGCACTGGATTGCCAAAATCCCCCAGGCTGCAAGTAAAGGTCACCGTATGCGTATGTGTGTGTGTGTGTGTGTGTGTGTGTGTGTGTGTGTGTGTGTGTGTTAGTGTGTGTGCTTTAATACCAGCAAACAACACAAACAAAAAGTATTTTCAGTGCTGTTATTATGTGGGATACAGATCAAGCTGGTGTTTGCCCCAAGAATAACAGCACAAGAGAAGAAATCAATTGTTAACTTGTGTTTTCACTCAGTAGGACTTTCTAGAAAAAAATTATTTCCTCCAAAATGACAATAAACCTTAAAAAGAACTGGCAATCTCATAAATATATTAGGGAAAACTCCGAGTGCAAAAAAAAAGTAACAGAGAGTGACTTTGACATATTAAATAACAGATTGTTTTTAAATACTAATAAATCTTCACTTTGATGTGCTGCTCTTATCATTAAACACATGTACATGCTAATCTGTATTCACATGTGATTATATGATGATGGTGGATTATTTCTTGTCAATAAATCTTATATAATAAATCTTTTGCTATAGGAAAGTTTGTTTATTTCCCTTAAAACTGAGCCACATTTGGAGGGAAAATGTATTTGTGACTTGAGCAGCAGAGCTGAGTGGGTGTTGCACCTAAACAATATCAAATCTTCTCTGCCAGTGCAGTTAAACTATAACCAGTGTGACTCTGTGAGCAAGATTTAGTGGATCATTTCTGTCCGTATTCATCACTTTCAGGGTTTACAAACTTAAATTCTTGATATATTCATACTGGAAATAAAAAAAACACATTTTTAAGGAAGGGTGTGTCAAAAAAGTATGTATCATACATTCAGCACAATTATTGGCCAATTTATTACTTCTAGTAAAATAGGACAAAAACAGCAGTGCTGTTGTTGCTTATGTTTGAGATGTGAGCAGGTGAAGTCGAGCTTTGTGTTAAAAATAGTCAACAGATTACTAAAAATAGAGAAGAAAAGGATTTCATTGTTATTTAGACAATGAATGATGGAAAAATGTGGTTTACAGGATCAGAATTTCCAGGAATGTTCAATATTTCTCAAATGAGCCAAGGTGAAGCCTGGGATTCACAACGGAGCAATATGAGATGTAAAATCTACAAAGTCAAAATAAATGATGTAATTTACTGACCCAACTGGTTGTTTTAATTCATTCTTGTTTTAAATAAGTTTAGACTTATAAGTTCCTTCTTTGAGCGATAGATTAATCAATATTCCTACAACCACCAGTAAAACCAAACAATTAATATAAGAGATGTAAAAAGTGAAGTGAAACTATCTGATAGAGAGAAAACTATAACAGAAGACTTCAACATTTCACAAAAATATAATCTGTCAGGTAAATTTGGACTTTAGTGTCTGAATATTATTGAAGACAAACATTTTATGTAACATTTTCATTATTTAAACTTTTTAGAAAGAGTAATTTTGGCATTTTTTCTATATATTTGATACATTGTGAAAAATTACTCTGTCTAAAAATGACTGATCTTTAAGGAGAGAACAGTAAATATACATGAATTAATACCGAACACAGTTAATTAACCAGGTGAATAATTAATGTTTTTTTTTTTACTTTAAGTAGAATATACAGAACTGTTAAACAACAAACATCGATATTCAGATTTTTCTAAAGCGCATTCTGACTGATGACGTGTAAAAACATAAAAAGTTCATCTTTTATTTGCAGAAATGCGTTTTTTATTTAAGTTTTAAAGCAGCGGGGGCCAAACTAAAAATAATTTTAGGTCATTATTTAAAGGTTACAGAAAAAAAACAGAGAAAGGCACAGCCTATTTAAAACTCTATTCCTCAAAATCTGTCACCTCCAATGATGTACGGTGGAGAAAAAAAGTACATACTGATGTCTTTCCTGCTTCACGTCTGTGTCGGCAGACGAGGTGAGCTTTAGAAATCTGAAGATTTCAAGCATCAAACAACAAGAGAAAAGGCTGCCGTGGCCTTAGTAATGACACCCAATGAGAACAGCAGATGTTTGAAAAGGAAGAGCTGAAAAGAAATAAACCTAATTCCTGCAGCTGTTTAGGTCAACACATTTTTATATACAGATGTTTTGAAGCCGGTGAGCTGAGCTCTTCCACTTTCTGCGTCGTGTGTTACACGGACATTTCAAATGGCAATGCATGAACACTGATTACAGATGAATGAGGGGTGGGGGGTGGCGGGGTGAAGGGGGGGGGGCACTTCTCATCAATAAGGAATGAAGCAATTAAGATAATCTTAGACTGAAGGTGCCCTTCCTTCTTCATATCTACCAGAGCCTTTCATAAAAACTAACAACTGGATTTGATGGAACAACTTTTCAATCACAAACTTCTCTGAAACTGTCCCGCCCAACCAAAAGCACACCCATCTTTGAATACTGGAACAGGTATAATTACGATAAAAAGCTAGTTACATTTAGTTAAACTGCCGGGGGGGCTACAACGCATGCGCACTATTCGAAAAACGACAAACAGCCGTTGAGCTTCTCATTCGGGGCAAAATCGTCTTTACCACCTTTAATTCTAACCAAGTCAGCCTGTTTCACTAGATCAGCCTCAAAGAACAGGATCTGACTTGTTTTTAAGCAGACTGGGAGCTGCCTCTGCCTTGCTCATGAGTGATGGCAGTGGGAGATCAACCGACAGACATGGATGAAGACATTGTGTCTGTCTGTCACTGTGATTGAAGCTGAGCTGAAAGGCAAAGCTCTTAGTTTACTGTTTACATTCTGACCTTCACGACAGTCATGAGATTTGGATCATGACCAAACGAACGAGGTCGAACAGTTGAGATGATCTTCCTTAGTATGTTAGAAGGAGCGCTGTCCTCCTGCAGGGAGCTCCTCCTCATCAACCAGAGACAGCTGAGGTGGTTAAAATGCCTGGGGCCACGACTCGGTGAGTGTCAGAGAGTAAACATTCAGAAAATTACAATCCATCTAGTGATTTAGACTTTTACACGGTGGTTTTGGTGACATAACTTTGCCACACAAGTTGCCATAAACTGAAGTAATTTTGTTACCACAGAGTATCCCGTTGAGTTGGAACCCAACGAAAGAACAAAGCTGCAGGATTTCATCTCATTAAATTATTCCAGTCTACAGTATGTCTCATTATTTCTAGAACATAAACTGTTAATGAACTTGGTGTAAAATGGGTCTGCAGATTGATTCCTGAAAAAGGAACAGTTTTGTAATTGTTATAATCGTATAATTGTTACTCAGAAGTTACCAACCACCAAACATTGATAATGAATAAATCAAGTGAATCTTTTATTTAAAAAAGAGGTTGCAGCCTTTAAAGTGTGTAGATGTTGTTGTTTTTTTGGCTGAGAGCTGCTTAATTTAAATATGTTAATATTTACACACCATCAAAACCAATGAAGAGACCATCATTACTGATTTGGACCTTGATCAATATCAGATCTTACACAGTCATGAAATAATCTGAAATGTTTTTACATTTTCTAGATTTCTGGATCCTTCTGGTTGTTAATAAGTTTTTATTTTTCATTATTTCATTATTACAAAAGAAAACAAACATTTTTCAACAGCTTATTTTTTTAGCTAAGTAATTTTTTTAAAACTACAAGTTGAAATGTTCTTTTCTGAGTTTTATTCACATCCTTATTTTTTTGGTAATTCCACGCGCATGTGCATCAAACTCAGATCACTGACTGCGGGTGACAAAATCCTAATCTTAAGGAGACTTAAGAACACTAACTCTCATAAACCCACCAGAGTCGGTTGAGTTGCATGTACCTCTGACCCTCGGTGCATTAAACTTATAGATCTAATCGACTTTAAAATGTGAAAGAGCTGAATACTTCCAGTACAAACCAACAATCACCCACTTCACCTGTTCATTAAGTCGACTCGGCAAACTTTTATAAAGCACCACTGTCCTTTGTTATATTACAACTCGTAAACTTCAACTGGAAACATGATGATTTACTGTTAAACATCAAGTTCGACCTTCTGAAAAAGTCTCATTTGGCTTTAATCTTTTGATCCTGTTTTCTAAAACCAAACAGAATACCAGAATGAACGGTTGTCTTTTGGCAAATGCCAGATGAGTTTACACTTGCAGCAACTCTAAACTTCCTTTAACCTTTACGTGAGCAAACATCCCTCTGAAAGCTGCTTCACCACAGCCAGACTCTAACTCTCCACCAGAACAACCCAAAACGGCTTGAAAGTGCCATTTAGTTAGCAGGTGTATGTGTTATGCATGAGAGTGTGTGATTCTCTGACGCTTGAGACAAGATGTACTCAGGCACAGTAATAAGGTCTGACTGCAGGTCATAAAATCTGGGACTGAGGACACGTGAAGTTGATGAGCCTAAAAGGGTTCACTTCTTATTTCCTCATTTTCCCTCTGTGTTTCTGTTCTCTCTAATTGCCCCTCCAATCTATCACTCTTTCTTTTCCCTCTTCTCGCCCTTTCCAGAAGGTCTTTTCCTAAAACCCAAGAGAGGGAGAAGGGGAGGAGCTTGAGATGGCGAGGACGCACTGGTAATCCGTGCAGTGACCCAGGTCAATTCAATTATCCTGTTTTCTTTCACTGCACGACGTGTGTGCCCATTTCACAGCCAACTCCCTTAATGCGCCCAGGATTAGCTTCTCTTACTTTTAATAATCTACCTATTGACGCCTTGGGGCCCACAACATACACAAAGACACACAAACACACACAGGTAAGTTTGTCACGGAGAAGTTTTAGAGTAAAGAAATTCACTAAATACTCCTGCAAGGCTAAGGATCAAGAGAGAAATCTCAAAATAAATATGCATTCACGAGTGTTTGTGTTTGCATTTGCTTGACTATGTGGGAGTGCAGCTTACATAAACTGCAGTGAAGAGAGGATTGTATTATCCATCCGCATTTACCCAGGCTTCACCTCACACCTTCAAGATTTGAGATAATCATCTTAGGCCTAACACGTTAGTGTATAAGCTCACTAATCTCAACCCCAGAGGAGGAAAAGAGGTCAATTTCTTGGAGCAAACTGTGCAGATGGCTGACTTGTACCGAGCTATTCTTGATGTATTACGGACTACAGTACAGGAAATTCTAATGCCCACGAGTCCAAAAATAGTCAACAGAGCAGGATGATTACTCCCAGGTGCTGACCAGTAGGTTAAACCCAGTCTTTTTAAAGATGAATTAGATTTAGCCACAGTTAGATGTTGATACGATGGTCTCACCCAATTATCTAACTTAATCCTTAAATCGCACCACTCATTCAGTAATTGCATTACAAGACAACTAACTAATAGCATTCAATCACTAAAAAAACTGCTGAAACTCCTCTTCATAGTCTTCAAATCAAAGTTACAAACAGCTTTTTTTGTAATGACTTTCCAAAAACAGAGAGAATGAACAGAGTCTTTCAGTCCTACCTGGGATGTCCTGTCCATTGTAGTTCCATCCAGCAACACCCAGCATGGAAGGAAGAGGAGATCCGGGCCTACTGTCCCTGTCCCTCTCCCTGTCTCTCTGCCGATCCCACGTCCGCTCAGCCTGTTGGGTAATATGTCTGACCGTGTCCTTGTTCTTTCTGTTCTTCCTCCGTCCAGACCCTGACAGAGGTTGCCATGGTCCTTCTCCAGCTCCTCCACTAGCTCCTCCAGCCCCTTGTTCCACCTGGTTTTGGGTTGCCCCTTTTGGAGTGTCCCTTGGATGAGAAGAGGAAGCAGGGGAAACCTGTTCTTCTTTGACATTGACAGGCCTATAGTCATGTGGCCAGGCAGGCTGAGAGTCATGGCAAGCTTCTTCCTGGCTCTCGTGACTTTTGGGGGGTTCTTGGTCCTCCTTTCCATAGGTGCTACCTCCCTCGTGGCAACTAGCAATGGCTGAATCCCCAGAAGAGTTGGCAGGGCTTGTTCGGCGTGCCAGCCAGGGGGAGGTGCTGCGACCAGAAATGATGGAGGCTAAGGCTTCAGAGGCTATGCCGACTATCCCACCTCCTCCCAAACCTGCTCCTGGGACAGCCCCTGCTCCTGTTATGCCCACTCCTCCTCCACCACCACCAACTCCTCCACCTCCTCCTAAACCGGCGGCAACCGCTCCCATTTCAAAGTCAGCCAGCTCATCGGCCATCTCAGAGCGAATGCTGATGTCCAGCGCAGCCTTGATGAAACTGTGGCACGCCTGGACAATGTCCGTCATCTGTAGGTAGCTGGCAGCAGACATGACCTCGATCACGTTCTTACTGGTGAGGGCGAGGTGTGCTGAATACATGAAATCCAGGATGGCTTTGAAACCGGTCGCTGTGACAATGTCCAGATGAGTGACAGTAGTCTGATGGTGAGGCTCGGCCCCTTTTTTAACCTGCAGGATGACAGAAAACGTACTTGTTTGTTCTGCTCATTCAGAAAAGAAAAGACTAATTCACCATTAGATCTCCTGAACTGCCCTCACAAGTGAAGCTTATTACCTGGCAGTAAAGAGTTTTGAAGTAGCGTGAGGAGCCCAGAAGGACGTTCTTATGGGCCTTGAAGATCTTTCCGTCCACAATGACACAGGCGTCACAGAGGATGCCGTGCTGCCTCTGCTCATTGAGCTCTCTGAGGAGCTGACGGTAGTGAGATGAGATCTCCATGTCCTCCTTCCTGTTGTTCATCTGTGTAGCTGAACAAAAGCCTCTCCTTCAAACATCTGCAGGCAAATAAAAACATACACGCAAGCAATCAACTTGGGATGAAATATACAAAAATATTCTCTGAAAGCTATAAATACATGGGATTATTTTTAAATTCTGTATTAAAATGCAAAGTGGTAGAAATGTAGAATTAAAGAATGACAAAATCAAAGTCTCTATGATGAATTTAATACTGCAACCTGAGGAGGATTCGCTGGTAATATGGTTTATAGATAAATGATTTTCCTTGAATGCACAAAGGACAGAAGAAGCTAATTTAACCACAACAATTTTTAAAGACGAGCCAGAGGTAAGAACGTGTTCTCAGTGACTGCAACATGAAAAGATGATGGCAGCAACAGAAACCGCACCTCAGCCACTTCATATTGATGTCTAAAAAAAGCTTCTTGAATGATCAAATATCTGTTTATAAAGTCTTTCTGACAGGTTCTTGTTTGTGCACGCGTGTGTTTATGTGTGTGTGTGTGTGTGTGCTCATTAAAAAAAGGACAGTTAGAAAGTGTAACATAT
>SSNP01000007.1:2209427-2270750 GCA_006937955.1 Pachypanchax playfairii | reverse complement strand
GGGGGGGGGGGGGGGGGGGGGGGGGGTGTTCATATGCAAGGCGCTCTGAACTCACACAGGGATGTAGGAAAAGGCCCCAGAGAAGAGAGCGCAGAGGGAGACAACATCTCTGTGTTAACCTATGCAAGGTGGTGCCAGAAACACACACACACACACACACACATACAAGTTGTTGGGAACACAAACCTGCTGCACACACATTCACAGAGGTGGAAGCAGACACGCTCACTCAGGCAGTACATTAGCCGGAGCATTAGCAGCCGCCGCTCTCATTCTTGTCTCTGTGAGGGCTAAATCGCAGGGACGCAGAGTGTTACCAAACGCAGCAGTGATTTGTTTTGGGAACGCCATGGCTGTCAGCTCTTGTGGGTCTCTCTGAGAGATGACAGCTCGGGTTGACCAAGGTGACAGCAGCGTTTGCTCGGGGGCCGGCACACTTCAGGTCATGTTTAGCAAAGCTCTGCTCAACCTGATGGCTTGTAAGATCAGATAAATCCAAAGTGTCTCCCACGTCCACTTGGACAAACACACCTCCCATGAACAGCAGCGGACAAGCCGATCAAGCGATTGTGACAACTGCTGAAGCCTCCTTTCCTCAAACAAACAATGAGGATCTATCAGCGCCTGCGATGTAAACCACTGATTGGAGTTTCTTTGAGTCACAGAAAGAAGTGAAAGGAAAAAGAAAGTTGGATGTGAATGAAGAATAACCTCCGAGTCTCAAAAGGCAGGTTTTGACGCAAATATTTTTATCCTCTGGCTCACATATTCTTTTAGAAAAACTCAGTCTAACCTTGAGGTATTCTTTCCTTTATGTAATGCTCTGATAGAGGTATTGAGTGCGTTCACTTTTCACCTCAGGAAACAAACCGAGAGGCTTTAAACGCACCACTGCTGCGTTTCTGCTCTCTCTGCTCTCCTCTTCTCTCAGGGCCACTTGCACATTCAGTTGTAAAGCCACATAAAACACAAAAAGAGTGATTTCTTCACAGAGACGTATTCTTCCTTTTCCTGTATGTTTCCAGTCAGTGTGGACGGTGTAATAAAAGAGTACATGCTGGACAGACAGCTCCGCATCAAGGCTGTCATCGCTCAAGTGTTGCATGTAAGGTCGACCCATTATCTTTTTGAAGATCTCAGAATCAACTTGAGAAGCTCTTTAATAGTGACGAGAAATGCTAATCAGGGTCAAAACAATACATCCATAAGAGAACCGGAGAATTCCTTAAACCAGATCTCCTTACGGGTCTACAGCAACATTCCTCTGTGAAATGTTTGTTTCTGCACCAAAGTATTTTAGGTGAACTGAATTTCATTCCAAGCACACAGAAGATCAAAACATTATTAATAAATTAAGTTGCAGCAGTCGGGCTGCAGCTTGTGTAATGAGAATTCCAAGCTTTTTTTCTTTTTATGAACAATATGAAAATCAAACCTTTTGGGTTTCGGAATGTTAGTTCAACAAAAGACCAAATTCAAGTCAGAGCAGGTTTAAACTATCCTGACATTTTATAAACAGCAGAATCAAGACACCTTTTTTTTGGATTGCTTAGTGTTGCCTGAGGAGAAAGTAGTTTTGGGGCGGCCGTGGTCAAAAGGGGAGGGAGGTTGTCCTTGGATTGAGAGGTTGGAGGTTCGATCCCCAACCCAAACAAGCCATGTGTCAATGCATCTTTGGGCAAGATGCTGAACCCCAAACTGCCTCCCGGTTGCCATGACACGGGCAGCTCCCTGCTCCCTCGGGATGGGTTAAATGCAGAAGTGCATTTCTCCATTGTGAGATGAATAAACTTGCAATTATGATTATTGAATAATAAAAATGTAAATAACAAAACAATAATCTCGTGAATTTATTTGTGAGTAACTGAGAAAAAAAAATCATTATTTTGGTATTTTTGAACTTTTACTATTGTTTTAGTCTTATTAATAGTTGGAGAGTTCAAACAGACAATCCTGTTTTAGTAGATCTTGTTTTGGTTGTTTAGATTATATTTTCTGATTGGTAAAACTGGATTTGCCACCTGATGAAATAACTGTGGACTCAACCGAGTCACAACAATGACTGAGTTTTCAATCGATGTGTATCGACGAGTTCCGATAAAACATCTGGTGCAGGTTGTTTGATGTGAGAAGTAAAATCAGTGCAGTGTCTCTTTGGCTTCCACAGTCAAAGATTTCCTTCTCAGTGTATAAAAAGACGCGTCTGAAAGAAACTGATTATTCTGAATCTTGTTCATTATGAATTTATAACATTTTGATCTATAAAGCAGAAAGTTTTGAAAGATTTTCTTGCTGTTTGCACACAAAATACGCCTGTGAATAAATCTTAAACTTGAAAACATCTTGATGACAAAAAATGTGAAAAAGCAAAACAGCCAGTTTTTTAAAATTTAGTTAAGAGAATATTTAAAACAGCTAATATTTAATCTAAAATGAAAAGCTTGAAGATGTGTTTAAGCATCAAGGAACATCCACAGCACAGTTATAAAACATCCAGTTGATCTGATGGTGACATATTGTAAGAACATGGTAATAATATCAACGTGATTTCATATTTTATGCATTCACAAAGTCTCTCCTCAGAGGAGGGAAATAAAATACAAATAAACCAAAATGTCAAAATATCAGCAGATCTTTACTTTTTATAACACAACATTTAAAAATGTGCATCAGTGTTTGCTTTCATTTTTCCTTTTGTTAATAATTCTCACATATCTTTACAGTTCAAACAAGAACGTCCAGCTTATTATCTGTTCTTGGTCACATGGTTGCAGTATTTGGGGCATTAATTAGCTCATTTACAACCCCAAGAAGCAGGTCTCTCAGACCAGCTGGTCCACAGATATAAAGCAACACTGCAGATCCGATCAGTCAACAGCAGCTTGTGTTCAAGTTTTACTAAGTAACACTTTTAAAAACTGAATCATTTCCTAAAGACATCACACATTCTACCAGACTGAGGTCCAGAACAGAAAGCAGAATATTTAATGCACCTCCTTCCTGTTGTAGTTGTTCCTGGGAGCATTAATGTTGTGATCAGGCTGCTTCAATAAAACTCTGTCCACTCTGGATTTAGTGAATGTTTCAGACAAGATTTCAAAGTGACACTTCTAATACGTGTTTATTCCTCTCCAGTGTTGTTTTTCATGACAAACTGAGTCAGTCAGTGGTAAAACTGTGCAGGAAAACCTCCAGCTTTAACGCACGTTGTCTCTCTCGAAGGGTTAAATGATTACAACTCCTGTCTCTGTTTAGACAGAAAATGCAAATAGTTTCAGGAAGAAATGACACTGTGCTTTGTGGGAATATTTGGTGTTTAACTGTATCTTGAAACATTTAGAAGACACTGCTGCTTGAACACAGACAGAAAAATCAGCTCTGTCTCGAGTTTATCATTTGTTAACGCTACTACTCAAACCTTTGGGCGAGAGTAAATTCAAATGTTTCCTGGAAACTGAGAAAAGCTTTACAGGTCAGACATGATGCACATGCAGCACAGGCAGGGTGCAACGAGGTTTACCGGCCTCACAGATAGTAGAAACATCTGGATTTCAAAATATTTTGTTGCCAAAGTTAATAGAAAAGATGTGAAGGAAACTGCTGTGTGACGCTCAGGTTTAAAAAAGTTTAACTGCTTCACTTATTTTGCTCAACTTCCTGAAACTCTTATGAACATGATCATCTGATAGTTGAAGTACTTACTCACATAAAGTTGTTGTCTTTTGTAGTATTCATGAAGTTTTATTTCATTAAAGCAGAACTAAGTAAGTTTTTTCACCTCAATAAATGTTTTCTAGAGTCCCTGTGGGGATAAACAAGGACTTAGCGGGGTGATTCGTGGGTCCCTCCCCTCCCTTCGGGGTCTGTGTCCTGAAAACAGCACTTGCAACTTTCAGTGGATCGGACCCGACTAATCTCGCGAGAACAAACCTGCTTTACGGCACTCACACTCACGTACATAAATACAAGCATGAAGCCCTTGCCGTTGTTAGCAACGCCACCCTTAGGAGCGCAAAGATGACAATAATACTCACCTGTCGAGACATTTTCTTGGTTTTGTTTTTCTTTCTTCTTGCAAAAGCGTTCTCTGCGCGTTGTTGTTGGGGGGGCGGCGGCGGGGTGGAGGGGGTGGGGGGTGAGGGGGGGTCTGCGGCGGGGGAACGTTACGACAGTGAGCTTTCACAGGGGACCAGTAGGGGGAGAGCGAGAGCAAAACTTACTTAGTTCTGCTTTAACACGTATATGTGTTGTTTATTTTGATGTAGATTTCCTTCTGAAGTTTGTGATGGTTGACTTCAGGGTTGAATGTGCAGATGGATTAAGTGCACAGTCAAACTTTTTGTCCCTCTTCTCATGAATCCTCGCGTGATCTTTTAACTTCCTGTTCACCTGTTTCACCTTCGTCCTCTTCATCTCCTGACAGCTTTAAGGCTGCTTTCTTAGATCTCTGCAACACGCGGACCTCTTCAAGGGACGATGAATGCAAACTGCTAAAATCTTACCAGGCTTCACTTTTACCCTCTTATTTTGAGGTCACAATTTAAAAATTATCCAAAGAAAAATCAGCAATAAACTGATCATGAATCAAGTTTGTTCAAACTTAAATGATGGGAAAGTAAGAACCAAAATAAAAATGCTAAATCTTAAATTTCAGAACACCAATTCCCAAAAAGTTGTGAAATGTATATAAAAAAAAAAGAATATCATTATTTCTAAATCTCATGGAACCAGATTTTATACCCAAAAGAATCTAAACAAATGAAATGGAGATATTGTAGAAAACATTAGCACATTTTGAGCTACATTCTGATTTTCCTCACATCTTTCACAGCACTCTAACTTTTTGGGAACTGGGATTATATCATAGAAGTTACTGTGTTTGATTAAATACTGACAGAAAACCATGTTCCTCATGAATAACCAAAAAATTCAGATGTAACTGTACATTTGTTTAACAAAAATGTAACAAATGATTATCAGGGTAAAACGACAGCTTGGGATCAGATTTATTGCTTCAACAGTCTGGCAGACGTTCAAAATTAGTAGTCAGGTTGAGAAGAAGAGCTTTGATGGAGTGCGCTTTGACCTCTAAACTATTTGCTTTCCTAATTGGCTTGTTTAATTTCAGTATATCCAATTCCCTCTGCCCCCNCCCCCCCCGCCGGCCCCATCATACACAATGAACCAATCATATGCAACCCAGTTTATAGGACAGAAAAACATCCTTCCTGTTGTTTTATTTTTTAAGACCTTTTCCATTTGAGTTTCAACACAACCTACATCTATTCACCATATGAGTGCAGCCTTGATTTAAAGTATACCCCCCCCCCAAAAAATATACACTTGACACAAGATGGAACAGTAAGGTAAAATGAACTTGTCAAAAAATCAGCTATGGAGGGAGAGAGAGAGGCAGAGACATTTGTGTCTAAAGCATTAGCAGTCTCACCAAGGCTACAGAAACTAAAGCCTGCTTTCAGCATGTCACACGGCACAAAAAAGCTTTTCATTCTGCTATGAAATCTTAGTGCTAAAAAGAAAGAAAGAGAAAGGTACGGAAGAAGACGTCAGGCGACGATCTGACAGTGTTTGAGTGCTTATTCGTGGTCAGAGACGATTGATTCTGTAAAACTAAACCCCGTCACCCCTCAGAGACCAAATCAAAAGTGACTGTCCTGCTTAACCCCTCCTTTTATTCGAATACACACACAATCCAGGGCCCTGTTCCCCCCAAACACACACAAGCTAAAGCTACAAAAACATCCACGTTCACACACTCAACAAAGCCGTCATGGCATCACACACTGTTTGTCCTGGTCACATCACAGCAAAGTCACTTTAGGCCCGAGTCAGACAGCTAAAGAGATGAGACGTGTGATGGAGCGAGAGGATGGGGCTTCATCCTTCTTGTGTTTCTCTTAATGCAGCCTGTCCCTCCGAGCCACTTCTCCACATCCTTGACCGAGAAGGACCAAGGGGAGACGGAGCACAAGGTCCTTCTGGATTAAAGGCAGAGCCAAAACATTTTGTCTGATAGAGATCTCATCCTCAGATTTTACTATCTAATATTATAACATTAAAGCAGCTTCACGTTGGGTAATTATAAAACACAAAGCAAATAAAACTCTCCTAAAGGGAAATTTGAGCCATTTTGAAGTGTGTTTCAAAGTAAAGGTTACATTTTCTTTTAGGAGCAGATGACTCTTACTTTGAAAGGGGATATTTTAATCCAAATATTTACTGAAATAAGAAAATAAAAGTAGATTTAAAGTTACAAAAAAGCATCAAAACTACACGTCTAACGTACATGTCAAACTGAAGCGTCATCTACGCTGTGATTTACCATTACTATTATTTCCTTTTAAAACTCATTTTACATTAATGTTTACATTTCATTCTCTTGTTCTTCTGTCAAGAACCAAAGGATCTATTATAAATGTTCTCAAAAAACAAAAAGAACAAAACAACAAGACATCTGAAGAGATATTTCTTAAGAAGAAAGATTAAATAACAGGCTCATGAGTTCATTTACAAATATCTCATAAAATAGAACCAAATCTTTACATATGAATGAACTTATCAATTATATAAAATGTATACTGGATTAAAAGAGAATCCACACTGTTTTTAGCCCTTCCTATAACTTTGTAATCATCTCAGAAAAGGACGATAAAACAAATCTGGTTTGAAAAGGTGAATGAATGTAAAGTGAATTCAGGTTTCAAGAGCTGGAACCACAACTTCATGCTGCAGCTACAAAAGTTTAGCAGCAACGTGTCACGATTTACATTTTATAGAAGTAACCTTTCACTCTACTTCAGTTCTATTAGATTTCAAGGTTTAATAGAATGACGTTCTATCTACAGTTAAATAAGTGATGAAAAACACAGACTATCACATCGGAGGCTCATGAATGGCTGTTCTGAAGACACAGAAAAAGAAAGGTGAAGAGTCAGAAAGAGAGGAAACAGTGATAAAGAAGAGTGAAAAATATACATAAATATGTATGTATATGACCAGAAGAGTGAAATAAGGGGAGACAGGAAGAAGAGAGAGTGACTCAGGCAGCCAATATTTTTTAAACAGCTTTGCTTCCACTCAACTGGGCATCAAGGCCATTATCCCGGGGTTAATCCCCAATCCGACGGAGCTGGCAGCCTTCCGGGACAAGCCAGGGTGGCAGTCCATCAACAAGGCAGGCATGGACAAAAATAACACACACTCACGCATGCACATGACAGACACAGGCAGGCATGCAAGCTGCAATTAGAGCAAAACAACACACACAAAAACAAGCTTTTAGATGTAAATGCCTTGTTTTTAGATTCTTTGTCATTTTTCTTTTCGGCTCAAAATAAACTATTGTTCATGTGTGCATCTGACTTTTTATGTCCCCTCCTTGTACTTTTTTGGTGTTTTTTTGTGTGTTGTCATTTTTTTTTCTTTCATCATCACACATCCTCCATCTGCCCCCCCCACCGCTCTAATCACACCACATTTTGCTATTTTACCTTGACACTCTCCCTTTTCTCTGTCCTCTGTCTGTTTCTCTGGCCAGCGTCCAAAGAGCCAAGGTGGAAGAAGAGATTGACTCAAAGAAGGATAGCCATGTCATGTGGAGAGGGACCAAAGAGGATCCAAGAGGCTTAGAGAGACTTAGCTCTATTCCCCTTCATCCCCTGCTTTGCCCTCCTAGGGTCTCACCCAACACCCGCTACCCAGAATCAGTACCTGACCCACTTTGTTTACACATGAAGATGTCCACACTGTGACCTCTTCTGCACGTTCAGTAGAACTGCTGAATCCGTAAACAGGCCCGTCTGGATTATGACACCCACATGTCGATTCTGTAACACTGTGTCTTCTCTCCTTGAGCCACACAGGTGTTAAACCTATAGAGATCTTATGGAAATCCAGCAATAGTAAGGATGGACAGGGATCATCCCAGAGTGACCGGAAAGAGGCACCGGTGTTGATGTTGTTCAGCCTGGACGCTAATGACAAGGATTTAGCTTCACCTCGATTTCCTCTGGTATCTGAAGTTCGTACCTCACGACTGTCTGAGCGATAAAATGTGTACATTTTCAGTTTGAATCACGCTGAACTGGAACTTAGAACATTTCCAGAACCTGCACAACATCCATGAGAATAAGTGTCTAAACTTATATGATGTTTATCCTCATTTTCTTTGTAATTTTGGTTCCTTTGATTCTCTTCTTTGTCTCATGTTAGTCTCAGTTTACTTTTACACACCTCCTGAATATGTTTCACATTTCTTACTATTTCTGAGTCACAGAAGCTAAACTGAGAAGCATCTCGGACATTTGTTAAACTTTTCACTCATTTTTTTTTTTCTTGTTCAAAATACCAACAACAAGAGAGGGGGGGGGGATCCTGCAACTCACCCAAGGAAAATTTGATTTCTCATAAATGTTTGTTGACATTTTGGAAACTTCATCATGAAGTTGCAATCTGTAACCAGCAGTCGCTTTGCAAACTGTCACTTTTTGGCAAAAGATTTTTTAATAGGAGGGATAAACTGTATCTTTTCACTGCGTTTTCCTCCTTTGCGCTCATGCACCGTATATGTGAATGTAGTTTCTGGGCTATCTTTCTCTCTAGGCCCCCTAAGCACGCCGTGTCTCCCATGGTAACTCCTGACTGACGACCCGGGGCTTAGCCTAAATTCTCTCTCTATTAAAAGCTGTGAAACGCAAATAATAAAACATCTCATTACCACTATGAGAGAACCCAAAATGAAATAGGGGGTGGGGGGTGGCAGTAAAACAATGAATGGGAAGGTGAGAGAAACTGGGGAGAAATGAGCTACAGAGGTGGAAATAAAGGAGTTGGGCAAAAAAAAAGAAAAGCATACAAAAAGAGAAAGAGGATGTAAAAGTAGGTGAAAGGACGGGAGCAGATAGCTTTTATATAAGTATTTATGTTGTTGTTAACAGAGAGCGTGGTCATGGGTAGTAACCAACGCAGAGCCTTGATGGAGGATGGCTGTGAGGTACATTTTCCACACCTAATTATGAAACAGCCTATTTACTATTGCAGCAACATGCAGTTCATTTTATATGAACATTATCAGATTCTTTATTCTACTTACTGAACAAACATTTATATTAGAAAAAGGTGTAAATTTGTGTGATTTTTTTTTTCATTTTGTTTTGTTTGTTTTGGGCAAGAAATGACTCACAGGTTCATTTTTTTTTTTATTTCATATAATTAATCTCAAATTGTCTGCTTGTCAAGCAGAGGGATAAATGTGAAACTGTTAAGTGAAAGTGTTTCTTCATTAGAAATAGTTAAATTAGTTAAACCTTTCATGTCCACACCAAGAAAATAACATTTAATTTCTAGTTTTTATTCATTCGTAGCAGTAATATTCACACTAATAATAATAACAATATTGATGAGAAGAAAAAGAATAGTAACTGCAATTTCCCAGCAGGATCCTCAAAGTTCAAAAGGTCATTTTTAAATAGAATTTTGGAAACAGGCTTTAAGGAGAGTTAAAGATGTGATGAGTGATGATGGCCTGAGCTGCAGCGAGTGTTTGAATTCATCCCATGATTTTAGGTCTTTGATCAGATGTTCAGTTTCCTCTAGCGTAATAAAAACATTATTAACATTACATTGTGCTTTAATGTAGCCTGAACTTTGTCTCATCCTTCAAAAACTTAAATCAGCTTCAAACCCAGTAGGTTCTAAACAAATTATTATCCATAAACACTGTTTTAAAATTCTGTCTTGACAACAAGAATTGACAACTCACATTATTAACCTGCACTGAAAACCCAATTTGTTGTTGTGTGATCATCAGATTTCAGCGATTTGATTTCCAGCCAAAAGAAAAATCTCAAAAATGTAGATTAGTTGAATTACACCTCATAATTATCTCCAGCAAAGACTGTAAATTACAGACAGAAGCACTAACAGCTCTGGATGAACAGATAAAGCAAATAACAGTACAGCCAATGGCTGCCTCACTAACTCTGTGATGAAATGGCACACACTCATGCCAGGACTGAAAGAAACATCAAATGATACACTGTTTGGTAAATGTGGGGTTCAGAATTAGGAGTTGCATTGTTCCTGCTGTGTATTTATTGTTACGTCATCTTATAGGGCTGACGTCTCCACTGAGGTACACGCACTCATCTGTTTGTGTTTTTATGGCACGTTGAAATGTTTCAGAATTAACAAACACATTTTAATCTCAGAGAAAAAAAAAAGCAGATTGCTAAGACCAGAGAAAATATGTGATGAGTGGACATATTTTGGCAGGTGTTTCTCGTTACATCTGGAGTAAATTTAACTCTGCTTTTCAGGAAAAGAATATTATATGACCAGTCAAACATGGTGGTGGAAGTGTGATGATCTGGGGTTAAAGATGGTCTTTAAGCTCAAACACACTTGTGTTGTGGAGAAAGTCAATGATCCTAAAAACATCAACAAGTCAACGGCTAAAAACCTCAACAAAAACCTAAATAGTAGAAATAATAATTCAATTAATAAAAACTTACGTTTTTATTTGTTCTGGTTATATTTGTCTTGATAATTCTTTCCTGATTCGACTTCTTCATGTGTCAAAAATAAAGCAAGAACAGTAAAAGTTTGTGAAGGGCAAAAACCTTTTTACAGATCTGGAGATTAATGAGTCACATGAATGTTTACATTGAAACTGCCAATTTTCTCTTTTCTTGACGATTACTGTTTCCCTGATGATGATGATGATGATGATGATGACATGCTGCTTCCTACCATCTTGCTCACACCTCTGACATACTAACTCTCACAAAAAACATTGTGCATGTTAGTGTTTAGACATTTTATAACTAAAACCAGAAAGATGATGATGATTTTTATGTTTGTGACCTATCGCATTTGTCATACTGCATGTTAGATTTTTGTTCTATGGTTTTTCTTTACAGTAAATGAATATGCTTAGCGTAGGTGTCAGAACTACAGACAATAAGTTCCTCTAAAGCAAAGAGTTTATACAAGTCTAATTCAGCCTTGACTCTGTTAAGGAGGAGAAAAGCTTTGCGTCAATAATCTTAGAAACAAATAATGTGCACGAACACAGACAAGGCTTGTTTTTTTCTTGTAGAATCCCATTTCTGTTCTGATAAATATCACCAAAATCAAAAAGACAAGTTTACATTTCATCCTTCTGCTTGCAACCTCTTAATGACTTCATGTTTTTGCTTCTGCCTTGTGAGTAAAAATCTATTTATTTATTTATCTATTTATTTATTTATCTGGCTAAAGTAACAATACCAAGGTCTATCTTTCTCTCTCTGCCTGCAAGCTACTCGTTGTATGTGTGTGTGTGTGTGTGTGTGTGTGTGTGTGTGTGTGTGTGTGTGTGTGTGTGGATGTGGATGTCCAGAGCCTCTCATAGGTCTCATCACAAAACCTGTCACAGCAAAAAAGCAACCTGTCACGACTCAGCTAGACACGACTGTACATGACTGTACCACAAAGAACACAGGCAGCCTGTTCCCGAGCTGTTAAAACAGTCACCAGCTCCAAAGGTCTGAGACGAGAGAACACACACACACACACACACGCATGCATGCATGGAGACCAAGCGAACAATGGGGAAGAAATAAGACAAAGAGCTACAGGGAGAATAAAATATATTTTTTGAAATGTTAATAAATAAAGAAATAAGATAATATTGTGCAAAATATATTTCCTTTGGGGAAAAATGTCTGAATGCTAATTGTTATTTGTTAATTTCTGTGGTTTCTGAGTGTGTGTGTGAACAACTGAATGATGGTGACTCACTGCTGGTGGCCAGTCGCTATCTGGTGCCGAGGCGGGTGTCCAGAGAAGAATCTGTGTGTGTGTGTGTGTGTGTGTGTGTATGTGTGTTTGTGTGTGTGGAGGTAACTTGGTGTGACTGTCACTCTGTCAGACAGCAAACAGAGGCCTCTTTCTCAAATCCGCACTGAGCAGCAGATTACAATGAACTCATGCACAGAGGGGAGCACAAAAAAAGCTGCAGCTTAAGTGTGTACTCACAAGTTCAACAGGCACGCCCTGCATCGCCCCTGAGCAAATATGAAGAAAGACTCCACTAACTCCTAATCTAATCCACGAACATTCAACAGCACATACGAAACATGAAAAACCTAATTTTTTGTCAATAAATCAATAAACAAGATTCACTTATAACCCAACAATCTACAATAACAAGAGATTTACATATAGATGGAGAAGCGTTTATAAAAGCGCACTCGTGTAGAATAGCCTGAGGCGTGTTGTCACTCATCAGGCTGATCAAAAAGCAGCTACTATGCAACACTGATAAATCTTAGAGCACTTCTGCAAATCTGTCCTTCAACAGCAGAAATAAAAAAGGAGGTGAGATAAAGGGAGTGAAATCAAGGGAAGAGGAGAAGAGCATCTAAATATAGAGAGACTTGCATTTTGGACTCAGAAAAGAGACAGTGAGGGGTAAAAAAAAAGGAAGGGGGGAGGAGGGAGGCGCAGGGTGAAAAAGTGGCACAGAAGCTGCAAAGAAAAGATGATGGAAGAAGGTTCTTTGTAGATTTTCTGGAGAACTGGACATTCAGGAACAATTGAATTTAAAAAATGAAGTGTATCAGTGTATGTGCTCGTCAATGCTTAATACTGAAGGTGTTCAGCGGTTACAACAAATCGTCTGCTGCCATTCTGCTGACTAAACTCTAACTGTAATCAGTAAAGACGCAAAATCATTAAAGGTCTTTGTCTCCATTTGTTTCTCTGTGATTGACAGAGAATGAGGTCATTTCTGTATCCAGGTCTTCTAAAGCCACAGACAACAAAAACCTGATGCAGCGACACATTTCAAGTAAACTTTTCAGCATGAAAGTATAGACGAGCGTTTCCATGGACAGCTCATCTGCATCGCTCTGGGCTAATGTGTTGACTGTGATTGACGAAGAGAGATCAGACACACCTTCACCTGGATCCTCAACTTGTTTTTCTATCATTCCACCCCCCCACCATCACCACCACCACCTTTCCATATCTGTCTGTCCTCTCTGGGAGTGTTTAGTTCAATGTGCTTTGACATTTGACTGTCACCTGTTGACTAGCATTAGCAGCTGTCGTACCTCGCAGGCTTTTAGTACCGTTGCGGCTTTTTTCTGTCACAGCAACCGCAAAAGTTGCAAAAGAAACTCGATGAGAGCATAAGAACCAAATATGATCACTGTGCACGCTCTCACGATGACGCCCATCATTCTATTTTCTATACCTGCTTCCTGTGTGGGGTCACGGAGGGCGAATGCCTATTTCCAGAAGTCATTGGGTGAGAGGCGGAGTTACACAATGGACAAGTTGCTGGTCCATAATACGGCCACATAGAGACAACAACCCGTCACACACACCTAGGGCCCCACTTGTAACCCTAATTCTGAAGAAGTCACAAATTCCCACATAATGAGGTAGTATCAGGTTTCTGTCCAAAAACCACCCAATCAACTATCACAACCCTTTGTGAAACACACGATGAAAAGAAAGGGGACATGTTAGAGAGAAGGTAGGAGTGAAGAGGTGAAAAAGAGAAAGTAAAATGAAAAGGTGCACGTGGAACAGTCAGACAACAGTAAGACAAAGACAGAATGACAGTGAGTGATAAGAGGAAAAGTGAAAGAGATGAGGTGAAAAACACACTCCTGGCTTCTTGTGCACAAGAGGATGTATGCACCACACACGTCTACAGATGTGCATGCATGTGCATGTGCAAATAGTGAGGACCCAGAGAGCCGTTGGGGAAATTAGCCCCTCGCCACAGAAAAAGGGATGTGATCCTGCTCACTTCTGTTCACGTTTTGGTCTTCTCACTTGTTCATAAAAGGAACTGCGCTGACACAAAGAGGCTCATAAAACAACCACGCTTGGTTTAGTGACAAACTCCGTCTCGTTTAATGGAAAACTTATTCTAACTTTGACACGACGGGCTGCATGAGCAAGGCAAGTCTTTGGGGAGGAGAGCGGTGTCTAAATGGTTAGCTGATGCCTTAACAGGATGTATAAATACAAGCTGTAGGGTCAAGGGGAAGGATAAAAATGAGAAAGGGAACAGGGAGAAGGTAAAAATGAGAAAAAAGGAGTCAAGGAAGGGTAAAATGAGAAATGGAGTAGGGGAGGCCACAGGAGGCACCTGGCCCACTTACAGCAGAGGAGGGGTGGTGAAGGAGGAGAGGTGGAAGATTAAGAAGAGGGAGGGGAAAAGGAAAAGGAGGAGGAGGAGGTCTGGAGAAAAAGGGAAACTGAAGGCACATGGAAGATGACACGGAGGCGTTAAGGTAAAGGAATCGGTAAGAAGAAAAAATAATAGATAAATAATGGAAATGGGGAGTAAGGCAGAGGAGGAGGGATGGCGGGGGGGGTTGGAGAAGAAAAGGTGGCCTTGTCACGCTGAGAAAGTAGGTGATGTGTGAGAGAATTGTATGTCTCTTCATGCACTTGTGTGGGTGTCTAAAAATCATGATGAAAAAATTAAAAAAAAACACCTCACCCAAAGTATGAATAACCGACCGCAACGGGCCAACGTAAGATCAACCTCCTCTCCCTGCACAGTCAAGCAGCCTGCCTATACCACTAATATCCCACTAATACCACCCACAGCCCTCGCTCTACCTCACATCAATGAATATTTCATGTCCTGATGGCACTTTTAAAGCAAAAAACTAATTAGCAAATCCAAGTTGATCTGGCATTAGTCATATCAGGCCAATTAAAAGCCCAGTCCTACTGTACATGTTAATGGCAGCGAAGTGGAATAATTGTATGTTGAGCAGGGGAGAGAATGTTAAACAGGCCTTGTTAGTAGCACTTTAGCACTCTAGCCTGAGTCCATGGCTGGATTACAAAACTCTACAAAGCAGAATAATGTTTGTCAGAAATACACACACACACATACACAAAGACACACACTTTTGAAAACTCCATCCATTAATTAGTGTGTCGCCACAGGGTCAGGTCTGATACTTATGGCTAAAGAAGAGAAATAGTTCCACAGGGAAAAATGATGGTCTCACTGCTTCAGTGTCAATATTAAACAGAAATCCAAATATTGGCAGAAGTTAGCAGGTCAGATGTTAGTGGGAAAAAAAAACTCCTCTGTTCCACACGGAGGCTCTGCGGTCGGTCAAGGTTGTGAAGATGATATTTGTGGGGTGTTTGATTCAGAGGCGCGTTTGTGTTTGATACTTTCCGACGCTCCTTCTGTGTGTTTTTTTAACGCGGCAGTTTAGATTGAGACAGACAGAATTGACACGCGCAGACTAAACTGTGCTGCACAAAAGAGCGACAGAATAACAAGAGCTAAAGATCTTTTGTAGTAGATGTCTGTTCCATCAACCCCCACTCCCCCCCCCCCCATCCCTCTCATGTCCCCTCTTTTTCCTCTTCCTCACTTCTTCTCCAGTCTCCTGCTCTCACCTTAGCTTTGATATGGAAATCTCTCACCAGCCAGAGCCCGGGGCCAGCTGACTGTTTCTAAAGATGTATTTGCTCAAAGACGCTCAATTTCTCATCAAATGCTCCCACTGTGTGCAAACTCGTTCACTGGGAAAATAACAACTAACATCTATGTACTCGTGTGAGGCTTCCAGCAGTTTTTCAAAGCCCAGACTTCAACAAAAAGCCTTAAACTTTCAAGTTTCTCACAGCTTATTTAAAAAAAATGTCAGTGACCTTTTCGAGTCACTGAACCAACACCATGTCAAAGACAGTGACACCTGGAACTACACTAGATTATAAAATATTTCACTAATAAATATTCCTAAATAGGTGAATGGTGTGGGAAGATAATCTAGGAGAACATCAGTCCCACGTCAGATTAAAGTGAGGATATTTGCAGCTGATGCTTTACTTGATGTTTGTCTGTGAATTCTGTGATGCAAAGTGATTTTTTGTTTTAACATAGAGGAAAAGAAATGTGACAAATGACCTTATAACCTGCTCAGAAGTAGGTTACGAGTTCAGCTGATGCTGACCTTTAACTATTCTGTCTGTTAAACTGTTAATATCAGACTGAATTCATCAGAACCTCAACACATCAGGAAGCCTGAAATAAATTAATTATGTGTTTGAGTTGGTGGGTGAAGTCTTAATGCAGGTTGTGAGACAGAGTCAGACAGAAATGCACTTTGACTTTCTGTCTTGATGTAAACATCAGCTGATATTCTGTAACTTTCTTCTCTTGTTCAGGATTGAGCTCCACATCCTTCATTTTCATTCATATATAATTAGATATTGTTTTAAGACTAGAAGACAGAGTATTGTGGGGTTTTGTTGTTGTTTACTGTAAACATATTTGTTCTATCAAGCCATTTTGAGTGGAAAAAGCATCACATGACTAGGGTTGGGTACCGAAACTCGGTATAGGTACAGTGTTGGAGCGAATGTTGACGGTAGTAACCAGACCAAAATCTAGCGTGAATTTCGGTGCTTTATTTTGGTATTTTGTCACTGTTGCTAACGACTTTTCAGCCCCACTAAGTAACTTTTTTTTTTTCCCAAAAAGCACCCCGTGACATTTCTGACCTGCCTGAGCTACATGTACTTTATATAGAGTTTTGTCACCGATATTTCTTGCAGAAACAAGCTGCTCAGACCTACTTCCTCCTAAACATTCTGAAAGGGAATGATGAGCGCATGTGCATGCAGCATGATCACGTGACATCAACTGACAAATCATAAACCTTTCTCAGTTTCTCACCCATTTACAAAGAAGTTTTTTTTTTTTTACTTTATTGAACAGAGTGCAAGTATACAACAAGATGCTGTATACTCAAGCCAGAACAGCCAGGTGGATTAATCAGATAAATAACATGTAAACTTCATGCAGATAATAGCATTAATGTACAGTACAATGTGGAATTGTTTTCTTTTCATTTGTGTTTATTATTTGAGAGTTTTTAAGTATCTTATTAACATATTAACACCTCTGTGTGTTTCTAAACTGCAAATAAAAGCAGACTAGAATCATTATTTAAGTCTCTTTTTCTATTTGATTTTCATGGTAAAAATTAGAATTCTTTGACAGAATTGTGATCTAAATTCACTTTGATAAAAATAGTGATTCACATTTTGGTATGAATCATGCAACCCTCCTTCATGGTCATAACTAATAAGGCCACTTCATGGTGGATACCACCGATTTTATAAATGAGAGAATAAGGAATTTTCTGAAAAGCTGCTATGGCCTGCTCTGAACAAAACACAAAAAACTGTAACACAAAAATAAGAAAATGTTCACAAAATGCTAAAAGAGAAGATACATGCACGTTGTAATATCCAGCACCTGCCATCACTCCACTTGTTGCATTTTTGTTCTGACGCCATCTGAACAAGTACAAAGACACAAAATATACAAAAAGCAACTATTAGAAAATACTTGACCCCCCCATAAAAAATAGCTCATGATGCTGATAAGCAGTGCATGAAGATGAGGTAGTTGGACAGAAGCTCTCTGCTCTGCATTCCTAAATAAAAAGAAAAGCACATGCTGGTGAAAGTACACAAAGTCAAGTCCCTCATCTGTTTCCTCAGGAATGTGCAATCTAAAAGGTGTTTTGCAATGAAAAAATCTCCTCCACAAACAAACAAAAAAAAAAACAGAAAAGTTTTGTTTTCTTTCTTTTCTTTCTCAGTAATTCTTAGCACCAATAAAAAAGCGCGTTAGTGTCACGACTTCTTTGTTGCTTCCTCTGAAATGTTTAAAATTACAGCTGAAAATCAACTTCTAATACAAAATGCAGAAACAAAAGAACAGAAGCAAGCCGGATTATTGTTCTCACTGACATTATATTGTAGATGAGTACACACACACACACACACACAATGGGCTATGAAATATTCATACCTATGTGAAAAGACAAGTAGGGTGGTGGAGAGTGTGTCTGTATGTGTGGTCTGGGGGGGGCTTAAAGCTCACCTGCTTTCTCTCTACTGGGGGAGGATGAGCATGTCAGATAGGTGGATAGGAAGGCCAGCTGTAGCACACACACACCCACAACCCCCCCCCCAGCATCATCCCCCACAGCATCCATGCAACCCCATGGGGATTTGGAACACCTGTATTCAACACTGCACAATAAGCTATAGAAGCAGTTAAGCTAAAAGGGCCTTGGGAGTTATTAGGTGGGTGGGGGGATGGATGGATGGGGCTCATTCACATCCGTGGGGGTAATATGTGTCTAAGAACAAGGTAGATGTGCAAATAATCATATCCGCAGAGCAACAGAGAGAGCAAGTGGCTAAAAAAGCTCCAGAGAGAAAGTGAGAGGTGGCTTGACACTTAAGATGTCTGCATGAGAGTGTAAATGGTTCATTTTGCAGAGCGTTAGCCAAACAGATGTTCTCGTTAACGAACAGTCACTGAGGTTTAACTGGGATGAAAGAACTGACAGAGATACAGAGAGGTGAAGGGAGACTGTTTAAGGCGTCTTTTACAAGAATAAAATACTGTTTATTGTGTTGTCACGTTGTAAACATGAATGTGTTGTGAGGGCGCAACACGCCTAGTGTTTGTGTGGCTGAGGGCGAGAGCCAGCTCACCTGCTACCACACAGTTCAGCCCACAACCTGTAAGAGAGCACTGAGCACCACCTACACAACAGCAAACGCACACACAGAAAACTGTCGAGCTTCAAACTTGTCTGCTACTCAAACCAAGACCCCATGTCTCATTTCCTCAGCCTCTCCTCGCACCTTACAGCACCTCCGCTGCTTTCTGCAAACGCCACACTCCGTTTGTGTGTAACAATCTGCACCGCCTTAAACAAACAGAACAAGCAAACTGTGGCTTCAGCTACGAAATAAAGAGATCAGAGTAAATTGAACCCACTGATGTTGTTTAATCAACTTCAAAAAGTCCATTCATGATAGAAAGCGCATGAGGCGAGTGCTTCCATTCCTGCTCTGCAGCCCCGCAAGCACGTGCAGCTAATATTTTTTCCATCTTTTGGCCGATCTCGCCTACACTCCTCCTCCACTCATCCTTGAAGCTGTTGTCTTGGTCTGTATTACATTTTTCCCTGAGGAACACACAGATGGAGGTGCAGACTCACACGCACACACATCACTGTTCGTGTAAAGATAGTACTACATAGCCCCACCTTGGGAAAGCAGGCTCAGCAGTGTAGCAGGAGGTGGGGGGGATGGTGGTAAGGGGGGTTAGAGCTACAAAGTAGTACTCTGGAAGATAATCTGCGAGGTGACGGCGTGCACTGCAAGTTTATTTGTCCTAATACTATTTGGATTGTGAGCATTAAATGCAGATAATTGAGCTTTATCCTGCTCATGACGACACGCACGCACACACACTACTGCAGAGGTGCACACGCCAAAAACAAGCCGATGGTAATTGAATAACTGAATAAAGGACTTTGGAGGGTTTATCATATCAAGTGCCAACCCTTAACTCAGTGGTTGGAAGGACAAAACATCTAGACAAATCCACAGAGGCCTAAGACAATTTGGAAAAATGGCTTGATGGTCTCTTAATCCCGGAGATCCAGTTAGCGACTGTCCCAACAAAAGAAAAGGCCTAGATCTTGCAGCTGTACACATAAACTGTATGCCAAAGAGGTGCATGTTCAAACACTGTAAGAATGTCTTGGTGGGCTTGTATTACTGCACCCCAAATAAGAAATATAATTATAGCAAATAGAAAAAGGAAGTTTCACAGAATGTGTTAAGGTTTAATAGGCTTTAGCCCTTTAAAGCATCTAGAAACAGGCTGAAGGTTTAAGTTAGTAAAGCTGCTTGTGTCGTATTTATCTTCAGTGGCTGTAGTTGATTTATGTAACATTTACAAGGAAAATAAAGTTCCAGTCCTTTCCTGGTAGAATAAATAAAAGTTTTGAGCACAAATGTGCAAAAAAAGAGGGGAGGTTGTCTTCCCCCCATCACATGGCAAAAAATGGAGGAAGAAGGAACTGACCGGTCTGAGACAGCAGACACACAGAGCGATGGAGACAGACTGAGACAGAGACGTTCAGCCTCAGTTCCCCACAAACACAAAACACTTGACTCGCTCTTCTCTGCTCTCATCAGATGATGATCAGCTGTACTTAAACACTTCCACTCCAAAACAGACAAAAAAAAGGAACTAAAATGACATCTGTAAACAAGATCTCCCCCTTCACTGTCTCTTGTCTGATGGGGTTGGGTGTGTTGACGCAGCAGAAATTTCCAGCTGGAGAAATCCCCCTTTTTAGAGGTTAGTCGCGGGGAGAAGGGGGAGCGTGTAATCCCCGTGTGTTTGAGGCGGAAAGCGCTTTCATTCTGAATCCTCTTGAGACGGCTGTAAAGAGCATCACCCGTATTATTCTGTGGCACGATCGTGAGTGCATGACAACACCACCCCCCTCAGCCTGTGTGGCAATAGCTCTGCTGTTCTGTTCCAAACTTTGCTTCCATCAGACTCGATCAGCTGCTCTGACTGAGTTTGGCTTCATGTCTTATAGTTCCAGATACTGTATGACATGAATGTAAAAAAAGAAAACCTGAAACCTCACGAACTGTTTCCAAATATGAGTCAATTATTTCCATTTTTAGGTGGTTTGGACACATGTTCAGACAAAAGAAAAGTCTGGATAGAAATTGCCCCCCTTTGCGCCGCGATCATCCAACGTGTGTCTGTGTATCGTTTCGGAGGATGACAGCTTCTCCAAATATCAACACGCGCAATGGGCAGCTGGTTGTCACGTATGGAACAGGTAGGCGTACTTCACTCCTCAGTCGGCTGAGTTGCTGTCAAAATACACGCACGCTCTTGGTTAACATGGGGCCAATGGGGGTGGGGGGGGGGGTTAGATATATATTTATATATATCTACGTATGATATAAACTGTAAAAAGAACAGACGGGCCTTCATAGAACAGCCTGCTAAAATAGTGCCAGCGAAGTGTTTCACTGTGACATGATGCGTTTCCAACCTGCGCGCACACCAACTATCAGCTGGACACGCGACGGCTCCGCGAGGCAGAAAACTAATTGTTGACATGAGATTCAAACAAAACATTTTCCCAAAGCCGCGGAAATGTTGCGACGTGCGCCGCCTCTGAATAAAATGTCCAACCTGTTCTTCTTGGATTAAAGGGCTGGAGGTGGACAGGAGGAAGTCAGACATACCTGTTACCCCATGGGGTCTGGGGTGGTCGCGGTGTCGGTCCTTCGGAGTCCAATCTGGTGTGACAGCCAGAGAGAAGAAAGGAGGGGATGTCCACAGCGTCAGGTACTGTCCCTCCTCTCCTCTGTATGCTTTTTGTTAAATGTTATTCCCCGATTTCTCCAACTCCCCTCTCCTCTTCCTCCACCAGCCCCCTTTTCTTTCTCTCTTTTCCTCCCCTGCTTTTCCGTGTCTTGGTATCAGGAGCCTCCTCCTCCCCCTCCTCCTCCTCCCTCTCTTCTGGGCAAGTCTATCTCTCTCTCTTCCTCTCCCTTGGTCTCTCTCTCTCTCTCTCTCTCTCTCTCGATCTCCCCCCAACACACTCACACTCTATCAGAGAGTCAGGAAATGAGACAACGTAAACCCACACACCGTGCGTAGCCAGGGCTTGTCTTATCTCAGGTCTGCGCATCTGTTGCCATAGGGTTCTGTTCTGACCAGGGGTTTACTGGAACTGACCCCCCCTTGTGGCAACAATAAGAAAACACAACTCAATCACTTTTTTAATAAAAAGGAAGCTTCACTTTTGCAGTTTGACAGAAGATGGAAAACACCTTTAAGAGCCATGTGATGTGCAGCATGCAAGACATTTCTTTCCCAAAAAGTCCGGGGTAATTCCACTTCAGCAGGACCTTTCCTCTTTTACAAATGAAGAATTTTTCTTATGTTTTGGGGTTTGACAGACGTAGTTTTGCATGACATTCATTGCACTTCCTGTTATTACAATACATGGCTCTTCCCACAGGGTTGTAATCATCATGGACTTACAGTAATGTGCAAAAGCCCTCAAGGGGAACTTCCTTCGAACATTTAAAGTGAACTTTACATTAAATCAGAAGGTCTTCCAATGTGCTTCTTTTGATTTTTAAAGAGGAATGAGTATTTTTATTGTTAAACCAAATCAGCCCCTAAACTCAACTAATAAACCAGGATTATGTCAATGCATAACAGATAACATATTAAAAAATAAATAAATTGCTTTTTTAGACACAATATTACCTGTAAAGTTCACTAACGTATCTAAACTCCCAGTTCGGCTGATGAATAAATGATTATTCGAGGCATATTGTTTGACCTCAGATGGTTACTGCTGAATCATCAGTGCATAAACATCTTTGGGATGTTGCAGCTGATATTGGTGGAGCTATTTGATCTATTATGTCTATATATGCAGTTATAAGTTCAGGATCTCTCAGCTTGCAGGTCAGACTCCTCTTAGGCATCACAGGATAAATCTGAGGGGTCGTACTTGGTGTTGGAGTTTCTCAGGAGTATCCAGACATTCTAATTTCACACTTATTAATGTTACGCGAGTGAATATATTCATGCGTTTAAGTTCTTAGTCAGAACTTCTCCCACACAAGCTCAACCTCCTCCGTCTGAAGTAATTCTACTAAACACAGTCCCACTTTCCAAAAATGCCGGGATTGTTTCTAAACTGCAAATAAAAGCAGAATATAATCATTATTTAAGTCTTGTGCATAAATAAAGAGGCTGAAAAGATGACAGAAGAAGTGTGAAACAGTAAAATATAGTAAAAATGTTACAAAAGGTAGATAAGATGTTTTTTCTGTGTAAAGCTGGAAAATGAAAACAGTGACTCTTTCAGAAAAAAAACAAGAAAACTACTGGAATAATCAATTAATCTGATTGGGAAAATACTCCAACAATAAAAGTTTAATAACTGAGCAGCCTTTTCAGTGCACAGATTGTGCCTCATCAGCGAGAGAAGACCTGGTTATGAAGCAACCACACGCATCCTGGTGTGGCGCCGTTCTCTTTCAGTAACTCACAGCCTGTTGCTGATCGATGCTGCAAGAAAAAACTGATGTGAACAGGGATTTCTTCAGAATACAGATTTTTGATATATTTCCTATTTCAAATGAGATGAGCTCATACATCAACAGGAGTTGTGGGCGTCAGTTTGCGTCTCACTGTCGATGTCTTCAGTGAACTTTGTGATAACGTCTGCAGGAATGAGGAACTGTAGACTGGCTTGTTTCTTTGTAAATAAGAATATGGGCTGTAATCGGGAATTGTTGTATGTTTGAGGAAGTGGGAAACGTTTATGGGGAAGAGAGAGGATGGTACCATAAAAACAAGCACTATGTATATGTGTGTGGTGAGAGAGTGATGTGCAGTGTATCATAAGGGCATGGTGGGGGTGTTGAGCGGTGCCTCTATTAGGCCTGGTAGCTGGCGGCCGATGGCCAGATAGCACAGAGTGCCAGGCCATGTGGATTACGGCTGGAGGTCTGTAATGCCTGAGTGAATCTCTCTCTCTCTCTCTCTCTCTCATACACACACAAACATACTTCCAAGCTGGGTCTGCAAACACAATCCCTTCTTGAAACAAGCTGCTTTACTCAAAGCTGTCTTCCCTCATGCCAACATGGCTCTGCAATCCGCCTGACACGACACGCGTGATCCCGGTGCCTCTTCCTCCACGGCTCTCCTCCCTGCTGTCCCTCTGCAGCTCATGGATGGGTTTAAGCAACATTAGGCAACTTATACACATATCCAGCAACAATCACTGTGACAATCCCCTCTGAACACAGAGGCAGGATATGGAGAGAAAGAAGGATTTTGTGAATGATCATGTGTACATGTGGCGTTTGGGTTCAGAAGGAATTCCAACAACATGTGGGTGTGTTGTGAATTTATACAGTTCTAGCTGGAATTTCACAAACCTTTATGATTTACATAGTTGAGTTGTGACTGGAGATGGGTACCAGAACCACCTTCACCTGCAACCTTGCACAGAAACAATGTTTTAGTTGAGGATCATTTATTTGAGCTTTTATTTTTCAGAAAACATTATGTGCAAAAACTGTGAGAAAAAAATGATATCTCATTAAGTGCAAGCGAGTGCAAGTTAATTTTCAAACCCATTTTCAACCAAGAAAGCCAAACCAACTCATATGTAATCGATACATCCACACCACTATTCTTCCTCCACCTTGCCAATGAAAGTGGTTCTATGATTCCATTAATCCCTCAATGTATTTTATATGAGGCTTTTGAGCTGCAAAACATTTTTTTTTTGACACTTTACTTTATGGCATTGATATTTCCAGAAACTGTGTACATCAACATACAGTGGGGCAAAAAAGTATTTAGTCAGCCACCAATTGTGTAAGTTCTCCCACTTAAAAAGATCAGAGAGGCCTGTAATTTTCATCATAGGTATACCTCAACTATGAGAGACAAAATGAGGAAAAGAAATCCAGAAAATCACATTGTCTGATTTTTAAAGAATTTATTTGCAAATTATGGTGGAAAATAAGTATTTGGTCAATAACAAAAGTTAATCTCAATACTTTGTTATATAGCCTTTGTTGGCAATGACAGAGGTCAAACGTTTTCTGTAAGTCTTCACAAGGTTTTCACACACTGTTGCTGGTATTTTGGCCCATTCCTCCATGCAGATCTCCTCTAGAGCAGTGATGTTTTGGGGCTGACGCTGGGCAACACGGACTTTCAACTCCCTCCAGAGATTTTCTATGGGGTTGAGATCTGGAGACTGGCTAGGCCACTCCAGGACCTTGAAATGCTTCTTACGAAGCCACTCCTTCGTTGCCCGGGCGGTGTGTTTGGGATCATTGTCATGCTGAAAGACCCAGCCACGTCTCATTTTCAATGCCCTTGCTGATGGAAGGAGGTTTTCACTCAAAATCTTACGATACATGGCCCCATTCATTCTTTCCTTTACACGGATCAGTCGTCCTGGTCCCCTTGCAGAAAAACAGCCCCAAAGCATGATGTTTCCACCCCCATGCTTTACAGTAGGTATGGTGTTCTTTGGATCCAACTCAGCATTCTTTCCCCTCCAAACACGACAAGTTGAGTTTCTACCAAAAAGTTCTATTTTGGTTTCATCTGACCATATGATGTTCTCCCAATCCTCTTCTGGATCATCCAAATGCTCTCTAGCAAACCGCAGACGGGCCTGGACGTGTCCTGGCTTCAGCAGGGGGACACGTCTGGCACTGCAGGATTTGAGTCCCTGGCGGCGTAGTGTGTTACTGATGGTAGCCTTTGTTACTTTGGTCCCAGCTCTCTGCAGGTCATTCACTAGGTCCCTCCGTGTGGTTCTGGGATTTTTGCTCACCGTTCTTGTGATCATTTTGACCCCACGGGGTGAGATCTTGCGTGGAGCCCCAGATCGAGGGAGATTATCAGTGGTCTTGTATGTCTTCCATTTTCTAATAATTGCTCCCACAGTTGATTTCTTCACACCAAGCTGCTTACCTATTGCAGATTCAGTCTTCCCAGCCTGGTGAAGGTCTACAATTTTGTTTCTGGTGTCCTTTGACAGCTCTTTGGTCTTGGCCATAGTGGAGTTTGGAGCGTGACTGTTTGAGGTTGTGGACAGGTGTCTTTTATACTGATAACGAGTTCACACAGGTGCCATTAATACAGGTAACGAGTGGAGGACCGAGGAGCCTCTTAAAGAAGTTACAGGTCTGTGAAAGCCAGAAATCTTACTTGTTTGTAGGTGACCAAATACTTATTTTCCACCATAATTTGCAAATAAATTCTTTAAAAATCAGACAATGTGATTTTCTGGATTTTTTTTCCTCATTTTGTCTCTCATAGTTGAGGTATACCTATGATGAAAATTACAGGCCTCTCTGATCTTTTTAAGTGGGAGAACTTACACAATTGGTGGCTGACTAAATACTTTTTTGCCCCACTGTATAAGCATTTTGATCCATTAAGGATTCATGTTTAGACTATCTGAGTTAGAGTGAGAAATGAACAGGTTGAGGCTGATTTATTACCTTTAGCTTATCTAACTTAGCTTCTGTGGTTTGTAATTTGGAGCTGTGATGTTGGAGATTATTTTCACTGAGCTCCCTGAAAGCCAGTTAATGGCAGACCAGTATCTTGGTGGTTACCAAATTGTTTCTGACCATCAAAACCCATTACTTTTCATATAAACATTGCAGTTTCTGTTATCTAAATAACCTGCAGCAGGGTGAAGTTATTTGAGCGGCTGACTTTAGGCTCTAAGAGTTGCTTCTGTGTTGAACTGTTACTCAACAGTATCTATTTATATGAAGCTATGCTATCATAATGTATTAACTGTTACAGAAGACAGAAATACAACTACAAAAAAAACAATCTCTACTTCTTGTTCCCATATATGAATAAGCTAGCACTAGCATTAGCATTGCAGCACAGCTAGCTGCTACAGGAAGTTAAAAACAACAATTGTAGCGTGTATTACTTCAAAAGTGAAGCAGAAACTTACGGCATTGTTTTTAATTTGTATTATTAATATTAATATTATTATTTATATATTAATATTTATTTCAGAATCTGTTTTGCAGTTTCAATATTGGTGATGATGAGAAAATTGTTTTAATCCTTCAGGATTTTCTGCCTGTGTTCACAATTTGGGCAAATATGTCAAAAGTGTTTGTTACAACCACACACCTGGACTGGTAAAAGTTCTTGGTCAGTGATCGCTTTTTGATTTTATTCCTGTTTCTAATTACATTTGAACTTTAAATACTGAAATTGAGCATTTAATTTTTACTTTTTTAAAGCAGTACTATATAAATGTTTTTGCTTACCGTGTCTCAGACGGCCATTGCTCAAACCAGTGTTCTGTTGAAACATGCTACCTGTGAGATATTCTACCGATTCCATCCGTTCATGTGCCGTTCTACAGTCTTGACTTCAATAAACAGATATATATTATTTTTTCTTTCTATATTTTTCCATAAATACATTTTACCTATCAAATAAATCCTCCCAGGACAGGAACACTAAATATGATGTTATTTTTACTTTCTTTGCATTGTGAGAGTGACAGGCAAATGTTTGGACACACCCAGAGGAGAGTGACCCAACATGGCCGCCAAGGACCCAGAGGGCTTTTACATGGAAAATATCAGGGAAGGATCATAAAAATATGCTTAAATAATTAACAGGACACACTCACCATAAACAAGAATACTGTATAAACTTTAAATGACAACTCATTATGAAATAAGTTGGCAATTCACACTATATGGCAGCTTTTTTCAACAGGGCAGCATAAATCGTCAGAACACCACTTCCGGCCACGACCCGAACCACTGAAGTTGCTCAGCGTAGTGCAGGGCCATCGGAGGGTCCAGACTGATGTCTAATATAAAGCTGAACGTGTTTTTCGGTGAATATCCACTTAGACAAGATTCAGATTTAGACAACTTTCTCAAGTCGAGCACTCGTTGTCGACCCCAGTCCCCCTGCACATGAACGCTGCTGTGTAAGCGGTAACATTAAATTAAACAATGAGGTAAAAAAAAATCTTCAACTGTCATAAAAAATTAAAGCGGGCATTTCCAAAGCCCCATCCATTACTCTTCACTATCAGTTCAGCTTGAGGAACAGCTGTGTGCTGCCTGTGCCATCCGAACGCTGCTTGTATAGACGGCAGCGCCCGCGGCTGAATGAACAGTATCTCTACCAGGTGCAGGCTGAGGATGGGGGAAGGCTTCACAAAGAAGTGTTTGGCACAAGGTGAGACACAACAACATGTGTGAAGGTGCAGCTTAGTGATACTCAAATCAGAATTTGGGAAATGACAAGGCTTTTTATAAAGAGCCCTCCCTCAGGGAGAAAGAGCAAATTAAGGGTATCAGAACAAAGTCCACTGGAAGGAAACAAGGAAGGAAAGGACTGAAAGGGACGAGGGAAGGAAGGATGAAAGAAAAGAACCCAGAAAAGGAGACGAAAGTGTAAATGAATGAGCTGCAGTGTAGAATGACACCAGGAAAAGCAGAATGAATCGAGGTTATTGGATTTAAAGGCTGTATAATCATCTGGAGGATACAGAGAATGTGTTTGTGCTTGCTGCCCACACATTCTGTTCCTGTGTGAAGGCAACGTGCAGAAGGGGGAGGTGAGAGGGGAGGTGGTGGGGAGGGGGGGGACTGGAGCTGTTCACACCACTGCCTGTCCTTGTGTCACCCACAGGACTTTGTGTCCTCCCCAAAGCCGCAGGCCTTCACATCTATCTTATATATGATGAAAAGATGCCTCTGGACATGGCTGCAAACAGCATGCGCATCACCCTTCTTTGATAAAAATTACTTTGCGCTGACCTCACTGCGTCCAGTGATGTATGTGGGAACAAAAGGGGGGGAAAGTATGTCTGACAGTTCAGGACAGGAAAGAAAAATATCGTCCGACTTGCATTCAGGCTTTTCATCATTGTTATTTCTCTTCAGCAGCTTCCCTGGTAGCCACTTTACTTTAGGATAATTCTGAGCTTTCCTGTGTTTCATATTCCAGTTCTCTGTTTTATAAATTCTACACCAAGTTGCCCTCTCTTCATCTGCATCTTACCATCTTTCTCCGTCTGCATGTCTACCCTCTTGATCCCTTCCTCCACTTCCCCCTCCAAATCTCATTTACTCTGTTGGAAGAAGTAGGAAAAAAAAGAAGTATGAGAGAGAGGAAAGTAGGAGGAGTACAAAACGACCTTCTCTTCCCCGAAGCTAGAACATCTTCTTATTGTGGAGGTCACCGTCTCAGTTCAGCCCCACGCTCTGAACACTACTCTGCTTGTTTTAATGATGCACAGAGCGGAGAGACAGGGAGGGAGGAAGAGATAGAGATAGGGAAACTAACATAGTAACAGAGAAGGAGAGGGAGAAGAAAGAAGGGGGAGTAGATGAGGATGGGAGGACTGGGTTATTTTTTTCTACTGACTCCACTCACCCCCTCTTCTCCCACCTTCCCTCCCCCTCTCCGGTGCAGGAAGTGCACCTCTCTTTCCACATCCATCTTGAAAGGTCCTTCTAAGCTGTCTAACCTCTCAGCAATATATATTGTTGCTTGCTTCAACCCACACTAAAACCTGGGTTGCTATGCTACAATATTATGACCTCTCATCTCTCCTCCTCTACTGCATTTCCTTTCACGCTGCATCCTCTGGTTTCAGATGGGAGGCAGAGGAAGGGGTTAACAACAGCATCCCCATTCAGCTTCTCCCCCATCACGACTCTGTGTCTCTTTAATGACCTTCTTAAGCTCAGTCCTGCTGTTAGATTTGACCCTGATGACCATGTGGGGTCATGACCCCAATTCCACGCTATCTATCTATCTATCTATCTATCTATCTATCTATCTATCTATCTATCTATCTATCTATCTATCTATCTATCTATCTATCTATCTATCTATCTATCTATCTATCTATCTATCTATCTATCTATCTATCTATCTATCTATCTATCTAATGTAATTTGAATCAAAGGATTTAATTCATAACTTCAGCACATTCCTTTGAGACGTAGCAAAATATTTGTACAAATTAAAAACACAAAGTTAGAGCGCATCTTCAGAAATTATATTTAGTTGTTTTCTGTTTTTTTTCCCACAGTATAGATGTAGGTTGGTAAGAACTACTGGTCGTGAAATACTCAACCCAAATCATAACGCAAAGCCAAAATGTTGCGTTACATCACCCATCTCCAATCCCGTCCTCCTCCTCCTCGTTTTCTCTCCCTCTGCCATCCTCCTCTTTCTCTCTTATCTCTCTGCTGGCCCTGTCTCTTGGGGGTTGTTCGTTTTTGTCATAATCACCTTGGAGATTGGGGACCGGTGCCCATGGCAGAGCTAAGCTGAGCAGAGCAGAGGAGGAGGAAAGAGAATGATATGGAGGGGACTGGCGGAGGAGGAGGAGGAGGGGGGTGTTAAGATGAGCAGTGGAGGACAGTTTTGCGGGTGGGGGGGGACGGTAGTGGGGGGGTGATGGCTTATCTGGCTCAACCCCAGCTAATGTGAGGGGACAGCCTTGGCTTTGCCTTTACCATGCTCATGTGGTTGATGCCAGGAAGAGCAGCGAACGGAGAATAGATGCAGGAAACGCTTTTCTTTTCAGCACAGTCTTTTCCCAGCCTGCACCCACTGTATTCTGAGGAGCATGGGGCCCCGATGTCACACCCTGTAGGTGTTTAAGCTGCTTACTTACACAAACGAGGGGAAAAGATGAGGCAACAGGAGACAGGGAGGCAGAAAGGGAGAAGAAGCTGCAGAGAGAGTATGAGAGAACGGGGACGTTTAGAGAAAGACGGGGTGGAGGTCACAGTTGTAGGAGGCTTTAAATGTGCGAGTCTGATTTTCTCTTAGCAAGAAACTAACAGTGAGGGATAGTCATCTAGGATATCACTAGAGCAGTTTGTGGGTTTCTAGGTGTGACAATTAGATACCACATTGACAAAGACAAATGAGAAGAGGCAAAGTTGCTGCGGGATGATAAGATAAGTGTTTTTCTTCAGCCACAACCTGCTGCTTTACACTCCTTGATAAGCAGAGGCTGCCTTGGAAGGCGTGGGATGCACCCGTCAGGAGACTGTTTCAGCAGAATCGGGAGCTAGGGGTCGCAGTGCGCTGCATGTGAAGTGAAAAAAAAACGAAAAAAAAAATCCTATTTTCCTTTCAGGAGTCTGACTTGTGATTGTGACTGTGTCACGGACGTGTAAGGGGGCTGATGGTCACGCAGTGGAGGCGCGGCAGTAGTGATTGGCAAAAGAAAGGCAGCTTAGAGTTAGAAGAATAGACACACGCACAGAAAGACATCGGGGTCAAAGGGCGACAGCAGGACAAAAACATCTCACCCCAACAAACATGTTAGACATTGTTCAGCAGCTCTTTTACTCTTTGTGCTGCTTTCATTGTTTTAACTTGTATTTCTGTCCTCTCAGCAGGCTTCTTGTTGATGCATGCTGGTTAGGTTCTCAGACACTCCCTCCGCAGGTCACCGACTCTGTTTGTCCAAACCCTCATTCCCTTCTCCAACTCCTTTCTGCCTCTCCTCCTCGCCTGACCAGTTCATCTAATTTGGTTTCTAAGTGTTCTTCTTTTTTTTTTTTACCTCCACCTCATCTCCGCTCCCTTCAGCTATGCGGGAGTAAAGTCCAACCACTCCCATGGGCTGTTTGTATTTGATCTGTGAGTGTATGATTGTGTATGTGAATCCCCAAAAGTACCCAAAGTTTTTAACTGCAGTCTTTCCTCAAAATGAGGATTTCCTACTAAATAGTAGCATCTCGGTGTGTATGTATGATATAATGTGAGTGTTAGAGGCGGGGCTTACAGCAAATGGAGACATTTGGAGAAGCCGTAGATTGACAGACACAAACGCATTGATAAAAGAGGTTTGAGCATTACAGTACACCAGGGAACAAAAAGAAATAGAAGGGGAAGTGAATAGGATGTTAGTGGAGGTGAATAGAAACCATAATCAATATACCATCCAAGAACTGCTTGAGCCAGAGGAAGAGGAGAGAAATGGAAAGAGAAAAAGTGAAGATGAGGAAAAAAATTGGGTCAAATAATTAAACAAAAAGGGAGAGTGTTTGAACAGAGGACAGAGGGACGGACAGAAGATGAGAAAGATGGATGAAGCAGTGAGATCAGCAAACAGAGGAAAGAGCATGAATGAGGGAACTGCGAGCTCCTGACCTATGATGACCTCCCAGCCCGGGGACCTAAGGAGCTCTGACCAAAGGAGAGGCGAGTCTTATCGGGGGTGGGGGGGGGGGGGGGGGGGGGGTGTGACAGAGTGAGGTGAAGAGACTGGGGGAAGGGAGGCGGTGTGTTGAAGAGGGTGCGTAAAAAGACATGATGACATGAGAAAGATGGAGACCTTTGATCTGTCTCACATACACATACTGTGTGATGATAAAGCCAAACATTTTTTTTTTTCACCTTTATTGGTATAAAGTGACTTTTACTTCAAGGTGACAGTTCTGATCTTGTGAAGTGGGTTTCTGTCAAATGGTGTGAACAATTAATATCTACCCAGTTATAAATAGCTCTTTGAACAACCTCAGTTTGTAGAAACAGACGTCAGTTCAGACTGAATTAAAGAGCTAACGGTGAGTCACAGTGGTTACAAAATGAAGTACTATCATCTTTGTAACCACTTTAATTTTAAAATTTGGGTTAAAGAGGCCCTTCCATTATAAACGGTTTCTGAGGTTTCTGTTGAATATTTTAGCTCCACAGGTGTTCTTACCTTCATAGTGGGTGTGAAAACAGGTCAACAACTTCTCTTTCAGTTTTAATCTCTCAAACTACGCAGGTGGCGATAACACCCGAGTTCTCCCGAGTCTGAACGGCCTGTATCTGTTTCATCACAACTCCTTTGTTCGCCAGTCGGCTAAGGCAGAAGGCCGCCCATCCTGAGCCGGGTTCTGCTAGACGTTTCTTCCTGTTAAAAGGGAGTCGTTCCTTTCCACTGTCGCCAATTGTGCTTGCTCAGGATGGGGGATTGTGCTGAAATAACAATTCAGCCCAATCGGCTGGTTCCTTAGATAGAAAATGTTTTATTATCAATTGGTTGATTTTTCTGTGAAGGGCCTTGAAATTACTTTGTCATGAACTGGCGCTTTATAAATAAATAAACTTGAACTTCGTTAGTATTCATCCGCTCCTGCAGTTGAAACCACGCCTAGCATGCTGCTGGCTAAAAGCTGTTAGCATAAGACGTAGCAAACAGGAAGAGAGAACGTCTTACGTTGCCATGCACAGTGAGGCAGGAAACAGTATACCTTGCTGTCATAGGTTAGTTTGTTAGCCAATCAGAGTCCAGCAAATTCAAATAATGAATATGAACGAACTGCTGCCGAAGCAGCCTGACGGAAGGAGCTGGAACCACCTGAATTTTTACGCAGACAGATTGAAAGGTCTGTTAATCAGTGTTTCCTGATGTTTTTTAGATATAAAATGTTTCATACTACTGGTTAATACTTTAGAAATAACCACAAAGTCCTGAAATTTGTATGAAATGACCTCTTTAAAGTAGCATTATTATGTAAACCTTTACATTCCTGGCTATTTCAATATGTTTATTTTACTTTTCATCTGAGATTCGAGTTGTTTGTTGACAGCTTCAATAAATCCAGTGAAATTAATCTGAGGTCATTCAGATCTACAACAGATAAGATATTTATTGTCCATAACTTTTGTACAGAAAGTCACCTCAAAAGATCTGAACATTATATTGATATATAAGATCACTAACATTATATTGTTTTGTGATCAATATTCATTGTTTTACATTGTTTTTATAGATTTGTTGATCTACAACATAATGTTTCTTCCCTCAGAATTTCTCAACTTGTAATTTTAAGAATCAGTTGATCCAATATTTAACCTAGAATCAACCTTTCTAAAACAGGGTCAACATATTTCTTTTATTTCCTACTTTTGTTTACCTCGTGTCTGTGAATATAAAACTGACATTATAGCAGATCAAAGTAGCCACAATTGCAACATGTTCTCCACATACGTCACACTTTGTGTGTCACACATTTAGTGTTATTATCGATAAACTTTTTGTGTCATATATAACATCTGTAGGAGGAACCAGATTTTCTATTTAAGCTGGATTGTGTTTTTCTTTTGTTCAGAAAGGAATTCGGGCAAAAAAAAATGAAAGTCGTTTTTTTTTTTTTTTTCATTTTGCACAGACAAAAAGAGATGAATGAGGATTACACACAATCCACATCCATACAACATTTTGACATGTGTTTATAATTAAATGGTAATATTTTCACACTTCAGGCACCACATGTAGTTCTGTAAACAGTTAAACTCCGTCAAATCTAATTTTTCTGGAGTGTAAAAAAACTTGTGATGGAAATTTTGAATTTATGACTCTCAGTAGGATGAAAATGGCTCACCCACCTGACCTTATTGTTTTAAAATCCAGGAATTTATCACTGCACTTCTGTATTGTTGTCAGAGTTATGATGAAAATAAATGTGACTGGGTCAGCTCATTTATCACTTTATAGCTTCGATATCTCTTTAGCTTCAGCTTGAGTTCCTCAAGTCAATGCATGAGGAACTCTCCACCACGGAAAAGATTAACCCCTCCCCCCCCAAAAAAGGTTTGTTTTTTTTATTTATAGCCTGACTGTGAGGATCTAAGATAGTTGTCTCAATTGTATTTAAATAAATGTCTCATTCAGGGTCATTGAGTGGCTCGAAACAACTGGCTCGAAAAATGTTAATCAATGTAAACTTATGAAACTTTGTTGATCCACCAGTGAATAATATCATCAAAAGATTCAGAGAGTCGGGAGAAATCTCTGTGTGCAAGGGATGAGTTCAAAGGTCAAACGTGGATGATGATTAGCAGACAGTGCTGCATTAAAAATCAAAGACAACTCTCTGATGGACATCATGGACTCAAGAAGACATCCAGATATCACTGTCTGTCAACACAGTTCACTGTCCAACACCTGTTAAAGATGGATCATGCAAAAGTGTAGCCAGATGTGAACTTGAGTAGCACTGGACCAAAGTTTATTTAAAATGGTGTGAGGTGAAGTGAAAACTGTTCCATGGTCAGATTTGGTGTAAATCTGGAATTCTTTTGTAAAACAGTGAACGTCGTGTCCTGCAGACTAAAGAAGAGAAGAATCATTCAGTTTGTTTTCAGCAGACAGTTCAAAAGCATCTCTGATAGTGGGGGTTCCATTAGTGTCTATGATGTGGGCAGCTTACACATCTGGAAAATCTCCATCAAGTACATGGAGGTTTTGGAGCAACATCTGCTCCCATCTGGACGACGTCTCTTTCAGAGAAGGTCAGATGTTAAAAGAGATGCTACACACTGGTAACATCACCATTCCAACTAATTAAAAATTAGCTCAAATTTTCTATAAAATTGTAAAATATCTCCATTTCAACATCTGGTATGATGTTTATGTTTTATTGCAAATGAAGTATGAGTTTATGAGAATTGCACATTATTGCATTCTGTTTTAAATCTTAGATTTTACGCAACTTCCCAACTTTTATTTATTATTTATACAGTTTATCATGCCGGATACTCAACGTTTAATCAAAGTTAATACAAACAGCACATTGTGTTCTAACACACATCAACAAAATACCTCCATCTGTGTCTTTATACAACAATTTTTTTTACAAACATGGATTTTACTCTCATACTTTATGTTTGAGCAACAATGATGAACCCAGTGAAGGTTGCGAGATGACTTTCAAACCTCCACCATGTTTTTCTTTAACATAAAGTATACTAACCGGGTGAATGTAGAAGATCTGTAACATCAGTGTTTCTTCTTTGCCCACGCTCACATGTTCTTTCACACACTTATTTCGTGTCTGTAAACTAAAATCAATACATGTTTCAGGGCGCTGTATAGAAATGTTTAGTGTAACAACCATTAGCAGCATTCTTCTTTTTGTTGTTCTTCGCGAACCTCCGTCCTTCCTTTCTCACACCACCTCGGTTCTGGCTCTACCTCCTACTTTCCTTCGCTCTTCTCATCCTTCCCTCTTGGTTTTTCTCACACACACACTCGCTCCCTTTCTTCAGCCTCCTCACAGTCCAGATGGCCTAGCTGCCCCCACACTCACTCCCCCACATACACTCACTCCACGCGCTCCACCCCATTCCTCCTCCTCATCATCAACCAGCCCCCCCACCCAGGAACATGAACAGCACTCCCTTTTTAGGAGTAGACCTCCTTATTCCTTATTCGCTTATTCAGAGTAAACTATACACACACATACAAACACACCCTGTCGCCAATCTTGATCAGAAATCTCGATTTTTGCTGCACGATGATGGGAGCAGAACAGGAATGCTGCTCACTGTAGGAGTGATGCATGACACTGAAAAACATGGACAGCAGTCAGAGTTTGCAGGTCACCGCAGAGTTCTGGGCTGGTTGTTTGATTCTTTTTTTTTTTATTGCCATTAATTTGTTCTTCTGATATCATTGAATAAAACTCACCGACATCCTTCCCTGGTGATTCAGTTGTTGCTAAGTGCTGGCTGAATTCTCAATGAGATGCAGATACTTTGCATCTCATTGCAGGGGCCTTAACGTGAGTTCAAATCTACCTGCATATCAATGTAAAACCAGAAAACTCAAGAACTAACTTCCCTTAATGTGTTCGATTAGTTCTAGAATTAGTTTGTGAGGATGAAAGAAGCGAGGAGAGAATCAATGTGTTGGGAAGGTGAATCGTTGGAGTTTCTGTATGTATGTGTGTGTTAAGGGACCAGGGAATGAAGGGGAAAGAGGGTGTTTTTGAGACATTGAGTGTGTGTGTGAAGGGGGTGTCGGCCAGAGTAAAAGAAGGAGGAGGAGGGTGTGGTTAACGGTTGTAGAACACACAGGAAACCGTGAAGCAGGGAAAGGGGAAGTGAACCACCCCCGCACTGTTCCAAGGCCATGGCGGCACTTTCCTCGAGGTTGGAACCAACTGACCTCAGCTCAAAACTCTCACCACACCTTTAAACCCTCTCTCTCTCTCTCTCTCTCTCTCTCTCTCTCACGCACACACCCACACAGATGCACTCACTGATAGCCAGATAATACACCATCACTGGAAACATGGTCAGAGTATCATCACGTTGCTGTTGTCTCTGCGTTTGGAACATTTATTTGACATTTTTTCTACGTCTTAGTGTCAGTTTTTCTTCTGAAGACAGAAGTAAAACCAATAAACTTCAGTCCTGTAAGAAAAAACCCTCATTTTCCACAGAAGGATCTATTCTAACCTGTCATTGGCTGTTATTTAATCAAAATGAGAATAATTAATCTGTCACAAAAAGAGTCTCAAACCACCGTCCACCATCGTTCGTTACCAGTCTGTGGATCATTTGGTTCCAGACGGCACAAAAAGTTGTAAAAACAAATATTTTAAATTCATTCCTTATATAAACATCAGTCTGCTGAGCATTTTATTTTGAAAAACGCTTGTGTTTTTAGTAAAATTTGATAATTAAAAAAAAAACAAGTGCAGAATAATAATATTTGATTAAAATGTCCTAAATTAATTTTATGTTAAACAAGTGTTGGCAGTCTGTCCTGCATGTGAATAGGTGTGTGTCTGTGTGTGTGTGGTTTTCCCTCTATTTACTCAGTGATTGTTTACAGCCAATACAGAGATAAAAGAAGTCGTTCTAACTCACACCTACAGTAAATCAGAAGCTCAGAATAACCCAAAATTAGTTTTTTTGACTATAGGAGCAAGTAAATTAAAGAAACACTCAATAAATAACAATTTTACAATAATTATTATAATAAAATCAAAAGTCTTTTTTATCTACTTCATCACTGCTAACATGCTAAAACCCATATCCTCTCAACAGCTTAAAATGTTGTAACTTGTTGTAACAACCATCAGAATGTTGATGAGAATAAACCAGAAAAGTCTGGTGTGTTTAAACGCCACTGATGAGAAGTTATTTGGCTCAGAGTTAAAAAATAAATAAATAAAAAAATTTAAAATTCTAATGTTCCAGGAGTTTAAACTGAAACTTGAAATGACTTGTTCAACTTTTAAATAATAATAGTAATAATAAAAAAATCAATCAGATACTAAACTGAGACTGTCCAACTTGATTGTATTCTCACTCCACATGGTGAGTAGGGAGAGCACACACACACACACACACACACACACACACACACACGCGCACACAAAGTGGATAGACACAATGTAGTTCCTATTAAAAACATTTTATTTTTTGTACTTGGACATTTTTAATGACGTAAAAGAATTTATAAGGACATTCCAGGCCACATTTCTTCAATTACTTTACATTTTATTCTTTTATTCTTTTTTCAAGGATGAATAAATATCAGTAAAAACAATGACACTCGTAAAATATTGTGATGAAACATTCTCAGAAATCTCTTATTCGTTTTTTTATTATTATTTAAATAATTTAAAAGTTGTTATTTAAATAAAAAGCACAAGTGGGAAATAATTTATTTGCAGATGGAAAATAAATAATTTTACATTCAAGTTGTTCTGAGTGATTTAATGCCTGTTCACATCAGACACAATAATACACCAGCTTTCACCACAATTCACTTAAAGATTCTATAATCTGATTTATGGATCTGTGTATGTTACTTTTCCAGCCATGTGACCTCGGGCAGCGAGGCCCAGACCCAGTAAAGGTTAAAGCAGCATTGCTAGTAGCATAAACAGCTACTTCTAACTACAGCTGCATAAAGTTGTACTTTTTATTCGCTTTAGTTTGAATAATAAAAGAGGGATAACAAAGACAAGAGTCCATGATGACTACTTGGATGCATATTACGTTGTCTTGGTGACTCGGTTTCTAAGGAGAGTGTAGTCCGATCTGACCTTTAACCCTGATGAAAGAAAGGACACCTTGAGGTAAAAAAAAACCTCCTGTGCTCTAATTTATTTGTAAGATTTTCCCTGTAAAAGGTTGTTTGTAAAATCCATTTTCACAGGCGACACAAAGCTGCCTTGAATGCATTTAGCTGCTAACACAATTGTAGAGATATAATTACAGCAAAGACAAGGTGAAGCTAACAAAGACTGCATCCCTGCATTGTCCTCTAATTACTGCCGGGGTATGACCAGCCCAGATTTTAAAACCAAATCAGTTCCTCTCAAAGATTATAAGCTGACCCATTTCAAATTTAATCTTAGTTAAAAAAAAACAAAATGAAATAAAGGTGGGGGTGTTTTGAGAAATAATGTGCTTTATTAGTGGCTACGATTGTTAGTGAAACAATTATGTCATTTAAAGTTCCGTGAAAATCTGATTTTCACAGATTTCTGTATTTATTTCTTTATGTCACACGACATTTTATTCATTTCCTGTGAGATACAGATTGAATCACAGTCAGGAGAAGTTCAAAATGTAAAAGTATATTCTTTTATTATGCCTGTCGAAAAAAGAAAAAAAACGAAGATTGTGTACGATACAATACAAAACTCACCACAAATGACCCCCGAGTAGCAATTACAAGCAATTCCTTAATTATTTAACAGCTCAGAGATACAAAATGAACCAACAAAGAGCAGCAACGAGCGATGAGATGAAGCTGACACGCATGTGCACGTGTATGTGCATGTGTGTATGTGTGTGTGTGAGCAGACAGCAAACACTGCTGTGTGTCTCAAATCACTCATTTCATCGACAGTTTAAAAGAAAAAGTAACAAGTTTTCATAAATTCGACGACACAAACTCAGGCTCGTTTAATTTCATCTGGTCTTTATTTTATTTGGAAACAAAATGCAAATTTTTTTTTATTAATAGAAACTTTTTAAACCTATAAATATTACAGTATTAAACAGTTTGACTATTAATATTTAATATGAATATTTGTCCATAACCAACAAGTTAAAATAAGCAAATAAAAAGAACATTTTATTGACTTTTTACTGAGTTCTACATGTCATGAAGAATAAAAAAATTAAAATGCTTAATTTCCTAAAAACAGATCAAACAAATAATTATAGATCCGGTATCTAGCCACCAAATTCCTTAATCCTGTAGATTAAATAGACGCATTATATAATCTTTTCTAAGACACAGGAATGTATTTAACATCTACAGTCGTCAAATAAGAATAAAACAAATATTTTTATTTACATATTTTAACATCTAGATTATGTTTCAACAGTCTTTAGCTCACGGACTCGTCACAGCAGAAACTATTTGATTGTTTCGGTCTTTAATGTTAAAAAAATATATTTTTCTTTAACTCAATAAAGTCAGATGTGAACAAACTCGAATCATTCTTTAAAAAGAAAATGTTCAAGAGTGAATATACAAGTTTAGAATAAAATCAGATGGAATTAGTGAGAAGCTGATTTCTGTCAGGGATTTAAATCTAAATGAACTTTCTCAGGCTAGTTTTCATCAGCGGTGTGTTTAACGTGCACATTGCTCCCTCTTCTGGTTAACAGACTGACACTGTTTAATGGAGGAAACTGCTGCAGCTCAATATTAAGAGAACAATTCTGTCAGCGAAGGGGACGCCATGTCAGGGGTCACTTACTTTGCCAGTGCTGCTCATACAACCTGGAAAATATATTTTTCAATCAGCTTTTACATCAATCCACACAAACATCTAGAAATGTTTCTACAGCTGATGTTACAAATAACTAAATATTCCAATTTAAATGAGAGTTAGTGAGTTCGATCCACACATGGCATGTTGGGAGGGGTTTTCTCAGTCCAAATAGGTTTCCTTTAGGGATTTTTGGGTTCTCCACACACTCTGCTGAGTCGAGTTAGCGTTTCATGGGCTGACGAACCTGAGATTGAGCCTTAAATCACCATTCTCAGGTTGGACAGTCCTAGAAAGAACCACTCAGGTGTTACAGGAGAAGCAGCTCCGTCAGCACGCAGAGTCTGAACTGAGGGCAAATCACAACACGCCATCAACACATGGAAACACGGATTTCCTTTAAAATGTAATAATCCAGATGTGGTTAAACTCTCGCAAACACATAACACACATGCTAACGAGTGTTTCTATTTTAACTACATTTCAGATGCGCCAAACTTTAGTCAGCGCGGGAGGTCGTGAGATTAAAATGATTGATCATTTTCAATGTTTTTGTTTTCTTTTGACCCATTTTCTGAAAGTTATGATGTTATTAATATGGTTAGTTAGTTAAATGATGTTTTGTTTATGTTAGTTATTATTAATGTGAGTTACTATATATGTATATATGTTTTTAGGTCACAGTAGTGTTTTTTTTAATTAGATTTCACATCTTTGACATTTAGTATTAAACCCAAAGAGATTCAAATCCTGCAGGAACCAAGATTTTATTTATCATTTGTAAACTGTGTTAAACTTTTGATTTTGGCGCCAAAATCCCTCATTCAGTCAAACTCAAAGTGACAAAATTATTCACAAACATTTGCAAATGATCAGAAGAACACAAATGTTTACTACCTAAAGTTTATTTTTTCTCACCAGCAAGAAATTTAAACAGATCTATAAGTAGATCCTGTTATTATTGAATCGTTTTAAGAGAGCAGGAAGCTCCAGGGTCTAATGATGAAAAACATTTAGGCAGCGTAATAACTCAGTACCTTGTTGTAAAATGTACAACTTCATGCAGCAGATTTAGAGAATGGCACCACGTCTGGCTTGCTGCTGTTAGCTAACCTGCACTGGAACCACTCAGAGAGCAATTAAACACTCAGCCAGCTGAGCGTCATGCACAAACTGCTGCATCTCCAACAGAAAACATCTAAATCACCCCGGCTTGACTTTCTGAGGACTGACCGGCCTCTGAGAGATTTTACTTTAATGATAAACTGTGCAGATGGACACACACACACACAGTGAGGAGTAACACAGTACTTTATCCTCTTCAACAGGCTAATCTAAATCCTCTTCACTTGATTCAGAAATACTTCATTGTCTGAATAATTCATTCTAAACTATCAGCTTTAAAGCTGCAGCTCCCTGTTGGCTTGCATCTCTTCACAACCCTGACACACACTCTACCCGACTCAACACACACACCTCTCTTCCTCCTTTCTGCAACATTCACTCCAATAGTGAAGAAATGCAACTAGTTAGTGAAAGCTTTAAAATTCTTCTTCTGCGTGTTGCTTACCCACATGTCAGCCTCTGTCACCCAGTTCAGCCAGACAGGGAGATGATCTTCAGCACGTAGAGAACAAAAGCAGAAACAGCAGAGCAGCAAAGCAACGTGACTCGAGAGGTGAGATGAAAAAGAAAGCTCAGGTTGCTGAGTTATAACGACCACTCCTGCTGCCTTCACTAATCTGTGACCTCATCGTGCTCTGTGCTACCAATGGGGATGCAACTAACACACACACACACACACACACACACACACACAGCACCTTCCTGTTTGTCAGCCATGGTGCTCAACTTTCCACTGACATCTTCATTCATACAAAGTTTTCATGCATTTATCAAATATAGATACATAAATATAATTTTTTTTAAAATTTGTAATAAGAAGCAGGATATTGTTCTTGTTTTTGCAGAAGTTAGTTAATGTTTAATTAGAAATATATTTTTACACCTACAGATCAAATTCTTCCTCAGCACATATAGAAGATGAAAAGTTGCTGCAGTTGAGGTTTTTGATATTTTTAGCTCCTGCATGTTTTTTTGTCGTTTCTCTCACACCTCTTCAGTCTAAACAATAAAAATAAGATGCTTCTCGTGCATCAGTATCTGCCCAACAGGCTCATGCGATGCGTGTCAATCATGCTTTTACATCTCCACGGCTGTCGGGGTGATAATTATGGAAAGTAATGGAAAACATCGAGGTTACTTTCCACGAGAAAGGGGACAACCACAATATCCTTCCTGTTCGTTCTCTCAGCACAGGTAATGTGTCTGTTGACTATGTAGCGTCTAATAAATCAGAGAACAAAAGGGTAAATGGGAACTTTTGATCAAATTCATCAAAACACTTAAAATGAACAAACATCTTTCATTAAATAGATTTTTATTTTAAAAAGTGCAGATACATTTCAAGCAAAACAGCACACAGTCAAACAAACAGGATATATATTTAATTACAAAGACATTGTCTCATATCAAGTGCAACTGCAGCAATTCTTTATTAAAAAAAAAAAGGCAACTTGAGCTTCATTAGATCTCATTCATTTACAAACGGCTAACAAATAAAATTTAAATACGTTGAGCTTAATTATTCTGCACGCTTTGAGCCGTATAACGTAACGGGTGTTCAACATCCTTTTTCAGCTCGCCGGGTCAGAATCCACAGAGAAGGAAAAAGGTGAACGAGAGAGAGAGAAAGCTAAAAAAAAACACCCACCCACACGTTTTCCGATTGAATGGTCCTTCAGAAAGTGCTTATGGCGATGGAGCAAGATGAGTTCATGTTCCGATTTTACTTTTCTGAATGTTGTGGGGAAGGAGGCATGTGTTAAAAAGAGTGTTAAAAAGAGCTTTTTTTAAAATTTACATTCAACTTTGTCATCTACAGAACGGAACGCAAGGCTGGACACGTTCCTTTAAAACATACCGACAAATTTCCAAAGAGATTGTCAGAATTCAGGATTCAAATAAAAAAAAAAAAGTGCGACTCAGTTACAACTTTTACAAATGAACTGCATTCAGGTGTTTTTTAAAAGGTAAAGTTCCTGAAAAACACTCTGCCTCATTTATAATCTCAGAATTTACAGTTTTAATTGTACAAAATTAATTTCCTGTTTAGTTCTCGGTTGATTTTTCGGCGGGTTCTCTGATCCCTGACTGATGAAGGTAGAACGTATTTCTTCTTGTTCCAAATCATCAGTAACTGGGTTCATCCGTCTCCTCGTCGCTCCAGTCGGGGGGCGCGTCTGTGCCAAAGTACCGATCCCCAAAGTTTCCTACAAAAGATTCGATCAGAACTCCAAAGATAAATCAAACTTTTTAAACACGGTCCCTTAGCGCAGCACTCACCTATACCAGGTATGATGTGAAAGACGTCGTTGACCTTCTTGTCCACAGCTGTAGTGATGATTTTGACCTGTGGAAAGGCGTAAGCGACCGAGTGGACTCCCATTTCTGCCATCAGCAACGACACCAGCAGGATCTTGTCCTCCTGAACGTCATGATCCTAAAAATAATTAAAACAAAGCTTTAAAAAAAATCAGCATCAAATTAAACTTGCGCGTGGATCGCGGGGATTTTGTGAAGTCGCACCAGTAGGACTCGAACAGCCATCAGGGCGGCGGCTCCAGTGGACACAGTGCAGTCCATCAGTATCACGTGATCTTCACTGATATCTTTGGGAAGACGAAGGTAATGAAGCTGAAACATGAAGATGAGAGTTGATAACACGCATTGGACACACGTGACCTGTAGCTGCATCCAGTTCATGTCAGTTAGAATAAAACATGAAACCAGATGCAGGTCAGAGACAGAGCTGCAGTTTTATCTCCAGATGTTTGCGAGGGTCTCGCCACCTCATCGCACAAATTTTGAAAATGTTCCAAAAATGTTACTAAAATTACTTTCAACAAAAAAGCCTCAAAACGTTTTGGATTTGAGTTTCTGTAAATATAAAAAGTGACTTCAGATGGAGACTGAAGACACTAAGTTGTGACTGACTGGAGACAAGTAAACTGAAGACAATAAGACACGTAGAGACGGAACATCTGCATCACATTCACTGGAACGTCACAAATGAATTTACAGTTCGGACAAATGCAGAAGTGTCAGAACAATTCAATGAAACGCTCATAATTTTACACAATTTAATGTCTGAAACTAGTTACCAGCAGCTGACCGTCATGTTACTGTCGAGAAATTCATTTTTAAACTCAGAAGTTTTTTATTTTTACATGTAAAAACAGACAACAGATCACAGATCAGTGTTTCTAAAGGAGGAAGTTGTGCCACACTCAGGCCTCTGGTGGGGTTCAGTACCTCCGGCTCTCCTGTGTCCTGATTGGTCTGGATCAGGATTTTGCCAATGCGCACGTCTTTGCAAACAGCCCTCAGCGCTGGCTCCATGGTCTCCCCAGCTCTCAGGATGGACACGCCAGTGATCTAAAATAAATAAGTCCAAATCAACAAACATATAAACAGATTCGTGGTTTCACCTCGTCAGAGACTCACCCTCTTCCCGTGGAACGTCCTGCCTTCGTAGTCCTCTCCCTGAGGGGTCTGGACGACGTGGACCTGAGATCATGTCGCAGTGTGAGAGCAGAGCAGCATTAGAGTCAAACTAAAACTTCTCTGTGTTTGTGTAACTGCAGCTCAGATCAGAATTCAAACATAAAAACTTTCCACTGTGGTGAAAAGAGAAGTTTCCATGCTGATGTCTCAGGCCATCTCAATCTTTTTCCATTCATCTTTCTCTTTTTTTTTTTTTTTCTATCTGTTTTCAGATCTCGGCTGCGTCATGTCGCTCTCTCGCTCTTTAACGTGTGTATTTAACGTGTGTTTGGAACCTGTGAGGGGAGCAAGGAGAGCGCTCGCTCGATCAACAGACGCATCAGCCTCTTAGAGTAGAAGATGAACTCATCGCGGCTGGTTTCCTTGTTTCTAAAAGAGACGATCAGTAAAAGAAAAGAATAAAAGCTTTAATGTGGTTTTTAAACACCTGGTTGTTCAACATAACTAAATGAGGCTTCATAGCTTTTACCTGATGATGGTGTGCATGCCTCTGACCTGGGGGGTGCTCTCCAAAATGCTGAGGGTTTGTGGGAGGGGCTGGGCCTGGTGTGCAGAAGCCAGGGCTGCCCTGTAACCATGGTAACAAATAGTGTGTGGGTGGCGAAGGGTGAGAATGGCAAAATGAAAGAAAGATGGACAGAGACTTGAATACCACACACACACACACACACACACACACACACACGAGTGTGAGTGCAAACAATGCTTGTGCACAAGTTTGGTTTTCAAATTCAGAAACAAAGACGCCTGCAGACAAAAACACACATGCAAAAACAAATAACAAGTTTTTTAAATATACTGATGGTGAAAAGACACGACGGCACAGCACAGCAGGTTATCACAGAGAAACATCTGAACCGTGATCAAAAGGTCCGAACTCCAACCTCAACCAGAAGCTTCTCACACACAGTAAGAAATCAGTTCATTTGCAGCTCGAGTCTCTCGCTGGTCTGAGTTGGAGTCAGACTCGAGAGGAAAAACCAAACAGTTAATCAGTGATACAAACAAGCTGAAGCTGCAGGATCAACAAGAAGCTTCAGATCAGCAAAATGCAAAAACAAAACAAAAAAAAGGAGGAGAGCGAAATCGTAACAAAAACTGCTCACATATCCCAGCGAAGTTTCCTCTAAGGGAAGATTTTTATGACAAAACACAGCAGTCACAACGGAGAGGACAGAAAACAACAGATAAGAGAAAGAAAAAAGCAAATCATCAGCTGGTTGAAGGTTCATCAGACACAGTGTAAAGAATGACAGCTTCATGACGCCTGTGAAAGTGACTTTTTTTTGTATCATGTGCATTTAGCACAACGCTGACGAGGCCTCGGGTCCCATGCGGCGCTTTAACAGATCTCTGCAGATGCTAAAACAAGAGTTTTTGGATCTGATTTCGATATCTACACGTGTACATCCACTGTGTGTACGCGTGGGAGGTGCACAAGCGATCGTGCGGCTGCCACTCTTTCACCATGCCGAACAGTAAAGGCTGGTATTTCGGCTCACAGGCCCCAGCACATCCTGTGTCTAAAGACAGACACCAAGCTCACTTCCTTTCTCTGTCTGTCTCATGTGCTGTGGCCGACATTCAATGGAAAAACTCAGAGCTTTGTAGTACGGTATTGGAAACTTTCACTGTGGCTGAGGTATGTGATAATCAACAATAGCTGCAGCGAGAGCTTCCTCTCTCGCGCTTTCTGTTCGAGTCACTCGCACTCTCTTGTTGCTACTTAAAGGAGAGGTCAGTTACTCAACTCCTACCAGTATTTTTAGACACAGGAAGCAGGAAGAGAGTGAGATGTCGTTTCTATAAAACATAAAGAGGGACACCTTAATAAGAAATGCTGGCTGCGCCGCACTTCTCCTGGAGTTTTATACAAACTTCTCAGGGTTCTTTCATTTGTATTTGATCCAAAGCGATTGGGACTAACTGCACTGGGTTTCCAGATACAATAGTGCCGCCTGGTGTCGTTTCCTGGCAGCCAGAACAGCGGCGGGAGAGAACGGCGGCTTTCCACCAAGAAGCTGGAGGAAGTGAGAAGATGTAGAGAGAATGAAAGATAGAATAAAGACCACTGTACCTGACGCTGAGCTCGCGCTGTGAGCGACGGAGGAGACAGAGGAGGGGGGAGACAACAATGCATAAGCAGCATGTGTGAGACTGTGTGTGTGTGTTGTGATCTGTGACTAGAGCAGGTTGAGTAATAAATGATGCATCTTGGACTGATTGATTAACATTCAAGTATTAAGATCAGAGACTTTGTGAGTGATAAAAGTGACCAATCAGAGAGCGTCGCACACATACATGCTGGTGTGCATGAATTCAGTTTAACATATTATATTTACTAGATGAGTTTCCGAGATCTCTATCTCATCAACATGATCAATATTTGCCTTAATAACATGTTGTATATGATCTGCAGCTCAAGTTTAGTTTGGATCATTTCCAACATGGCTGCTCCCAGAGACGTTACGGTAACAGTTACATCAAAAATCATAATCATGTAATATAAGTATTTTCTCTATTTAAAGAATCCATATTTATTAGGAAAAACTCATTCTTTATGTTAAAATTGAACCATAAAACTAGTGCAATGCAAAAAAAAATAAAAAATCATAAACAACATGATATGGCAAATACATTTCTGTGGATTTCATTCTAAGGGTTTATAAACATCTCAGTTCCAAAAGATCAGAATTTCCTGGCTATTTTTTGATGAGTTTGGTCTTACAGGGTTAAATTCCTCTTTATTGTGTCACTTTTAAACCAATAACCAAATGGCTACAATGTGTCTTGAGCAGGGGTGCCCAAAGTCAGGCCTCGAGGGCCACTATCCTGCATGTTTTAGATGTTTCCCTGCTTCAGCACACCTGATTCAAATGAACAAGTCGTTAACAGGCTTCTGCAGAACTTATTGAAATGCAGAGGATTTGAATCAGGTGTGTTGAAACAGGGAAACATCTAAAACATGCAGGATAGTGGCCCTCGAGGCCTGGAGTTGGACACCACTGCATAAACAACATGATATGGCAAATACATTTCTGTGGATTTCATTCTAAGGGTTTATAAACATCTCAGTTCCAAAAGATCAGAATTTCCTGGCTATTTTTTGATGAGTTTGGTCTTACAGGGTTAAATTCCTCTTTATTGTGTCACTTTTAAACCAATAACCAAATGGCTACAATGTGTCTTGAGGTTTGACCCGTTATAAAGAAATAATGATCCTCCTTATCGTGAACGCAGGTAACATCACTGGACCAAACAGATGAGGTCATGTCAGGCTCAGAACAGCGACATGATGATCAACAAATATCCCTCAGATAAACAAACAGCTTCTGTCCTCAATCTGGTTAGTTGTGTATATTTGTTCTCTGGTTCTACATAAATAAAACCTGTGCACTTTGTTTCCTGTCCACTAGAGGGAGCAGCAACACCTGCAGGTGAATCCTGATGAGTGACAGCAGTAAAGAACTAGAATCTCCTGACTCTGTTAGTTTGTGTGTTGGGTGCGTGTCCACCATGAGCGTGACCTTTCTCACCTCCTCCAGCTGACTGTGAACATGCTGCACAATCAGATCAATCGCCACCATGTTGCCTCCACCTGAAACGACGACACAAAAACAAACGCCTGAATAGAAACACGATACCGAACATGAAGCATGTTTCTTTCTTTCACAGCTGTTCACGTGTAATTATATACATGTATGTTTATTTGCACGCACCGCGTGGCACCACCAGGTCCGCCAGGCGCATGGTGGGTTCGATGTACTGTTCGAAGGCCGGTTTCACAAACTTGTTGTACTGTTTGATGACGCCCTCGATGTCCCGGCCTCTTTCTGTGATGTCCCTCCTCAGCCGACGCACCAAACGGATGTCAGAGTCCGTTTCCACGAAGATCTTCATGTCCAACAGCTGATGGGAAACAATCAGAGATTAACGTGCACAGTTCAGTCACAGCTAAATGATGTTTAGTAAAAACAACAAGAAAATACCTTCAGGAGCTCTTTGTCTGCAAAGGACATGATTCCCTCGAAGATGATAACACTGGCTCCATATAAAGTTTTCTGATATAAACACACACGTGAGTAAAATGTTCATGCTAACAACATGAAGATATAAACCCAACACATCCCAGAAACACACTGAGTTTATTCAAAGTTGTGAGACACAAACAGCATCCGACTGCAGACGCGACAGAATACTGAGACTGTGTGTGATGTCACGTCCGTCCAGCACGCCGCAGGTCTTACCCAGTCCTTCTGTCTCCCGTGAGTTGTGAAGTCATACACAGGGATCTTCACACTCTTGCCCTGTTTGAGTTTGCGCAGCGTGTGTGTCAGCAAATCAAAGTCAAAGGCGTCGGGATGGTCAAAGTTAAAATCATTACTGGCAGCCAGAATCTGCTCCTCTGGAGACAGGACCTGCCACGGAAACAAACACACGGATAACGAGGTGTTACGCAAACACAAGTGTGTTTTGGTATCCTTATGGGGACCGTCCATTGACTTCCATTGATTTTAGTAACTAGATTTATACCTAACCCAAACCCTTTTACTAACCTTAACCATTACTGATCTATAACTAACCCTAAGACTAACTAAAACTCTATTCACACCATACCTATAAACCTAACCCCTAACCCTAAAAAGGGGAGTCCCCCTCATGGGGACCAGGCTTCGGTCCCCACAAGAACCCTCGGACCCCAGAAAGATAGTAAAAGTCAGGAAACTGCCCCCCCCCCACACACACACACACACACTATTCTCTCAAACACTGTAATAAATACAGCAGCTTTTACAGTCTGTGTGAAAAACCAGCTCGCTGTTTGAGGACAGTTGAAGTTAGAGGACCTAAATTTAGGAGGACATCGTGCTCCACTGTGACGTCTGAACTGAGTGCTGCATGTATGAGGGCTGGGGGCTGAAGTCTGAAGGTCTCTGAACCCTACAACAAACTGGAGGTGTGCGTTCTGTCAGGTTCTCTGATGACCGATACCGAACCGCAGCAGCTCCGGTCACTGGTGGATCTGACCCCCCCCCAATGTGACAGGGTTACATAACCTGAGTGGGTGGGGTTCAGTGGGTTAAGTATCAGATTTGTTTCGCGCTTCTTCAGCTCTCCTTTTCTTTCACTCTTATTTTCTCGCCCCTCCCCAGTTCAAAGAGGATCCTATTTTGGATTTCTCTCTCTCTCTCTCTCTCTCTCTCTCTCTCGTCCCACTGCACGGAGTCTCACTCTTCTTCTACTCTTCTCTTGAAGGCTGTTAGCAAGTAATTTTATTCTTCTGAAAGTAAATATACTTGGATTGATGTAAAACACTAATAACATCAGGATTTAGCATCATTTACACACACACACACACACTGTGCATGAACATACACACCTTGTAGAACGAGTCCATGGGGAGCAGAACAACCCAGGGAACATCTAAAGCTTCAATGATTTTTCTGGCTACGGTAGTTTTTCCTGAGGCGCTGCCGCCGCACAGACCTACAGGAGACAGACACGAGTAGAGAGAGTCACCTGCCTGATGCTGATGTGGCTGTTCTGTCACGGCGCTAGTCTCTGATTGGACGCCGTTTCAGGTTGCCATGTTTGCAGAACATTTACAGGAACCGTGAACTTTAGCTAACCCGTACGAGTAACACGCAGAAACCAAATCTCTACAGAAAAACAAGTAATCTAAACAAGAGTCTTTTTATTGTTTCAGCGTTTCTTCGTCAACTAAATAAATTCATATGATTTGAATTTTTCTTGAACTTTAAGTGCGTTTTAGTGTTTAAAGTAAAAAAAAAGACAAGTTGGACTTGTTTAGAACAGATTCTAACATCTGTCATGATAAAAGTTAGAAGATCTGGTCTGTTTATGTGCTCGTGAGATGTGAAGGCAGCTCCTGCGTAGGAGAACCACACACTTGTATGTCACGTCGTTCTTCCTTTCATCAACATCCAGCTGGTTCTGGCCTGCACGCTCTCACAGACAGCTAATTACTGTAGGTGTAAACACCGTGGAGACGCCTCTGCTTGTGTCATCCATTTGTTTATTTCAAACATGTAACTTAATGCGGCAGGTACAGATATGTTTAGGAGATTATTATGTACATTAAACACTCCTGTGTGTTCATTTAAAAGAGGATTAAATCAGATCTTTAATCTAATCTGGTGGTGAACATCCTCCTGATGTTTTCTCTCATTATACTAAATGAAACAGAACAACCAGCATCGGGACTCAAACGTCTCGTTTCGGCTTCCTACCGATGACGAAGGCTTCTTTGGACTGTGTCCCGTGTTCGTTGTACCAGGGTGGCCGGCCGGCGGTGTAGATGGTTCGTTTGGATGTGCGCAGCAGAGGCGGCTCAGATTTACTCTGACTGGTGGTCCGTTTCCTGGGAGAGATGCCCACGCTCACGGGAGGAAGGAGTCGGTCCAGCGATCCATCGTCTCCTCTGCAACAAACACACAAACTAAAATTGAACCTTTTCTTATGCTGCATCCTACAGGCTCCTATCCACTCTTCATCAAACTTTTAACTTTGGGCGGTAATGAAAGGAAAATAAGAATCATTTTTCTTTTTAATGTTTCCGATTAACACCTTCATGTTTACAGCTGTGGAACAGAAAACAAGACAGTAAACACAACGAAGGACGAGTTAATGTTTAGTTTTTAGATTCTTCAGGAGATGAACTTTGTCCACTCCAGTAGAAAATAACTGCTGCAGATAACAAAGATAACAGCAGACATAGTTCAACATGTTCTTTTAAGATGAAGATTTTCAGCTTGTAAATTCAAATTACTTTGAAAAACTGTCAATCTGCAGGAAGTTTCTAGTAAAAATATCAACGATTTTACAAAGACCCTGAAGTTTAGATCCTACTTTCTTCTCTCAATCTGATTGGATGATGATGCCTCAATTGCTGATCAAACTGTCCAATCAGAGAACAGACTTATATCTTCACATTTATAGCGTTTGGCAAAAACTCCCAACTGTCCTTCACCTCAAGTATCAGCTGGAAGTATCATCAAGCCAGTTCTGCCTTGTACCAATTAGTATTTGCACAAACTACTAATTAAATAACCAGTATGATATGAAGTCAGTGGTCAGACGGGACGCAGCAGCAGGTCTGAGTGCAACACGTGTCCTGCTACATGCAACATGAACGAGGCTGCAAAAACCTGATTAGGAAACTATGAACTGCTTCATGTTTAATTACACAATCTCACTCCTATCATCTTCTGTGAATACTTACTGTAGTATCTGACGTCACCTAAAGAGGCCATAACCACAGCAGACCGTGTCCAGTCAACTTCTGTGTGTTATCATCCTCCTCAGGTGGAACATAGAGGTCAGAGCAACACCAAGTGTTATCACATCCCGCTCATCTGGGCTGTGCAGAACCAACAGAGACCCCGGGACCCTCCAGCCGGGTTATCAGTTAAAACCAAAGCAGGGTGCCATGAGCGATTAGACCAGCTGATCTGTGCTGAATCATTCCCTCGTTCTCCGCTCAAACTCAACCTCGGATCCAAACTACGAGCATCTTTCAGAGAGATGAGAGCTGACAGGACAGGGTTCAGCGTCCATGTCAACAAACTGAACTGTGTCTCCATAGAAACCCAAAGATCAATAACGAATGCACAACACAAACATTTGCATCGCGCAATTCAACCCTGACGTATTTGCATGGAGCCATTTATTTGTAAAGTTACTGAGTCATATGATTCAACACAAAATCACCATCAAAGTTCCTTAAAGATGCAAAACACACTAAAATACAATTTACCAACAAATACCTTCAATACTCCGACCAGAGCTGCAGATCAGACTTTCACTGTAGATATTTGAGCTGTTTCACCCGAGACAGCAGGAAATAATCAAAACACTTACCTGCCATCAGATCTTAAAGTCCAACAGCCAGATACTCTGGCTCCTGAGTAAGATGGAAGAGAGTTCATAACTGGAGAAAATCTCTCACTGAGCGCTCCACAACTTGTGTTTTGATTGTAAACCAGTTATTGTTATACACCTCAGCACAGGTAGACATGTAACAGCCCCATCCTCTGTTCCTGACATGCAGAGAGACGCTGAGGATTGTAAATGTGGAGGGAGATTAAGACTTGGTGAGAAACAAAACTTAAAGCATCTGTTTAGCTTTCACTTTCTCCCATTTCCACAAGAGAGGACGAGCTGACAGAGAACGACTGGTGTGAAACTACTGCAGCGCTGCTTTCCCTCCTCTCTGCTGCTCCTCCCCTCGCTGGCCAGGGCAGGATCACCTACCATCCAGATAATGTTCATTAGCTTGTATTAATAGCATCAGGTTGAACCAAACCGCCCCACAACTCCACACACACACGTCTGATTTTAACAGTGTGTGTTAGCTGCAGGGGACAGAGACCCTAAAAACTCCTTCTGAACAGAAACAGTGACAAGAGCAGGAAGAGAGAGAGCTCAGTGTTCCTCTCCACTGATGTACAAAGGAGGTGCATCAGGAGGTGTTGAGGAGGTGACAGGAAGGAAAAACGAGGGGGGGGACACCTTAACGGAAGAGCTGAGAGGACGTGATGTGCGTGTACCCTGCAGAGACTCTGTGTAAGTCTCTGCCTACCATCAGGTTGGAGATGTCAGCACTACTGGAAACACACACACACACACAGAAAGAGAGAGAGATGTCTCCTCCCTCTCACTGATGAGGGAAGGTGTAAACAGCATGATGAAATCCAACACTGCTGCTCGATCAGCTGAATGTCTGAAGAACCTCGGGACATAAACACAACAACACCCCAAATATCATCCAGAGTCACGAGCAAAACAAACCCTAAACCTCGCAGTTCAGAAGAGACAGAAGCTTTTTCACTGTCAGGAACCAGAAGCCTGAGAGATCTGAGTTAACATAATGTCCACGGCGTAAACCATTTATGATTTAGATTTGCTTCCAGGGAAATTGTTAGTGTGATTTTTGTTCCAGGTCTGTTTTAAAGTGAAGCCACAGAACAGCTGCAGCACAAGAAAGAACACTGAAACAAGAAGCTGCAGCTGGTCGCCATGCCAAACATTCAGCCTGCTGCAGACCCCGTCTTCACACTGGAACAGACAATATAAACACTGTGGACAGCAACACCCACTCATTTAAACTTTATTAAGTTCAGGATTAAAGAACAGATACTGTGTTTCAACATGAAACATGCAGAGTGAATGTTTTATATATCCACCTGTCTATCACACTCACACACACAACCAGTTCATAAAGAAAACCACTGAGTTCTCATGTGACTGAACTAGAACCGTCAGTGCAGGAACGCCCTCTTGTGGCTCAGTTTGGTACTGAGCTCCAGGTGTGACACTTCTTCCACGTGCGTCATTCACTCACATTTTCACTAAATCAATGAAGCGTTTGTTCTGGTCACGTGAGCGTGTTTCTGATTACATGTATATTGTTACTGTTTTTTGTTTTATCTCTTGGTTTACAATCAAGAGGCCTCGTGTAGAACACGTCACGTTACACGCCATGTTAGTCACATACAGGTGAGCTTGATAGGGCCTTTAATAAACTACATGTTTCGTTATTGAATCTGTCGGTGTTGCACTTCTTACTACAGAGGCCGCGTTTCCTGCTGCCACCCGGAGAAAAACGGGGATTTAAAAAGACAATTTTCAAAGAACACGTTAAAATGACGTTTCCGGTTTCCAACAGCTCAACTCAAGGCTGTAAGTGTGGTACCTGTTGGAAACAGAGCAAGTTTTCACTTCGTCGTCCATCTTAGCGAGCGTTTCCTCCTTGCGGACATTACCACTCTGTTTACAGTGGGAGAGGGTCCACTCCTTTACAATCAGCCGGGCCACGAGCCGGGTACAAGTAAGGATGGGCGGTGACGGATGCGTTAAATGTAAAGGAAGAAGTGTAATCTCAAAATTATTGACGATCTTTTTAAGTTATATAATTAACAGCCGAGAGTTGACATGTACAATACAGTAATAAACATGTTAGAACCCACCCCTTTAACACAGAGTCTGTAATGTGTCACATTCTGCAGTCAGATTTAATCACTGTGCTGCCAAATTTTGGGTCTTAGTATTGAAACACCTTTGTTATTTTTGTTTTTGTTAAATGGTCGATGTGGAGCTATTCTTGACTCTGGATCACCTGATCACTTGTTTAAAAACAAGTTTAAACTCCGCCTACCCGACTGTCCGCTCTGTCAGCCCGACAGTAACTGGTGTACCTCCAATCAAGTCAGTCTACTGAGGCATCATGGGATATGTAGACGTTTGGTTACAACCAGACAGCACTGAGCCACAGAGGGACTTCACACCCCACAATACAGCTCGTAATGCCACAGTGGCTCCGCATCTTTTATCTCCCGGGTGACCAAGCGGCCAGCCGGGGTTTGTGACATCAGCCGGATGAATCCAGCAGCTGATCTGTCCCCCCCCCCCCCCCCCCCCCCCCCCACCCTTCCACTGTATAACACATGTATCATCTATCACAAGGCTCAATATAGTTAATAAAATCAGCGAGTTTGCTGAACATGACTAATTACAGACTCTGTTAACCAGCAGGTGAGTTTGTATGTTTTATAGATTTGTTGCACATTTATATCATCAGCCAGTAACAACATAATAATCTGGACATTTTAGCGGTAGGGAAGCATCTCGATGATTCACCACTTAGACAGTTTGGGAAATGACGTGACATCCTTTCCTCTCCATTTAGGAGGGAAACACCTCCCTCCACGCTCATCATCACTTCCTCTGGTTCATCGTCCGGCTGACTGCAAAGGAATGAACCCAGTCAAAAACATGTACAGCTCAGTATTAAAGTCTCCCAGAGCCTTTCCCAAATTTGGTGGTGCGTAAATAGACCACGTGTAACAAACTATCATAGGCTAGTTGGTAAATTAAGTTTTATTTTTTATACTTTTTGAGATTCTTGCTGAGGCTTGATTTGCCTACAGAGGCTGACGAAGCTCCAGAAGACCAACCTGTGAACCACATCCAGGGATTTAAAAACATCTTCAAAGCTTCTGAAATGTGATTTATTTTTGATTTAAAAAAAGCAGGTTGTTTTCGGTTGTGTTGATGCTCTCTGTAAATCTTTTTGAAGCGTTGACTGTTTTGTTGCTGCGCTCTCCTGTTTAATGAGACATTATAGCCAAGAGCAGGAATCAGTGAATCAACATTTAGAGGGTTTTTTTCTTGAACATATTAATGTTTAACCACCGCTGATAAAGTGCTTTACTTCTGGTCCAGTTTTGTGTTTTATTTGTCAGTGAAAAGCAGTTTCAGCAAACATTCAGTGGCAAAGTGGTCTAAAACATTTGGGTTCCTTTTTTTTTTTCAGCATGACAAAAAAAGTTAAAATATCAAAACATTCACCCCAAAACATTACCATCAGACAAGAAAGACTAAAGTTTTAGTCAACAAACTTTTATTAATTAGTTGAGGGATACTAATGCACAGGTAATACAACAAGTCTGGGAGAAAAACTGTAACAGTTCAGAGACAAAGGAGGGGTTAGTTCCTCCAGTGTTACGTACTATACAGCTTTGTTTCAGATATGGAAATCTTTAATACATAATTAGTCTTATTTTATTTGTTACCTATGTATCATAAACAATTATAAACAGTTATGAGCTGCAATATCATCTCTAAAACTCTCAAATGTGTCATCACAATGGCCCCGCAGAGCCGCACGCCACGTTCTGCTTTTCAAGTAGGTAGCATACAAAACAAACCACCGCTGGTCAAAAGAAACGGGGTAAACTTCAGGAACCGTCTACGGGGGTTTCTAAGGATTAGCCTCGGATTCAGAAGGGAAGACGCTTGAGCCTCTTGTTTCCCCAGGTACAAAAAGTCACACCACACAGTCCAGGTAACTAGAAAGCTCCAACAACACTCCTATTTCAAGCCTATTTTATGTTATAGTAAGTGCACTAATACAGAAACAAACACACATACATATGCCTTGTTGCTCCATATTCAATAGATAATAATAAAGGAGTCCCTCAACGTGTTTGTCATCATGTACTGAAAAAAAACTCATTTTCTGTGCATCATCAAAATGGATTAAATAACAGTGTGTGCCGACACGTAGGCCTACGAGCTCCTCTGTGGTCTACCTCAAACTTTTTTTTGTTGTTTAAATTTATATTATGTAAAAAGCATTTTTAAAGCTAACAAAAAACTGGGGAGGGGTGGGGGGCATACAGTTGTAAGAACACATCAATATCAAAATATTAGCAAGCCAACAAAATCAGTTAAATATGGTGTATTGCTGTACTTTCTAAACATGTTGCAGTTTGCTTCCACTGCAAGGGATAGATGTGTTTTTCCACGTCGTAGGAAGACAGAGAGTAAAGGGTGTGATAAAATATAAAGTACTCGTCGTTAAAAGCAGTGCTAAACTATCATATTGCAACACCAAAAGCTCGCTGGGTGAAACACAGTCAACGTGATGTTGGTAATGAAACGAGAAACAAGCAGCTGACGAACTGATTCTGTGCCACGGCGTCACTAACACTCCTGACACACACGTATTGAAGATAGAGCAGTCTGCGCTGCTCTGGCGATCGTGGGCAGAGAAACGTCTGTCCCACTAACTCACTCGCCCCCACCTGATGAAACTCCACCATCTCTCAAAGGAGGTCAACCCAAAAAGTCCCCCCAAAACACCTTAAACTACATCCTGCTGACGTCGGCGCTCGGTTTTGAAAGATGACTTTGACATTTTAGTGCAGAATTTAAACTTGCCAGTGATGAAGTTTGTGACTGGATGGATTAGTGGATGAGTTGTATCAGGTCATTAAGGTAAAGTGGCAAGTGAAAGCACCTTATTATCTCTCCAAAATATACTCACTTCCCAATTTTATTTGATTCAAAACTATTAGATTGCTATCTAGGTAATACGCACAGTAGAATATAAAATAGAATCACAATCTGTCTTTTTTAAAGCAAGCAAATCAGTATTTTATAGACATAAACTGCACATATAAACCAACTAATTATGGATTTTCATTTGCTGATTTTTTTAAAAATACAACTGTGGACTCAAGTATCTATTTTAAACAGGTTAAAGTGAAAATATTCTCAGAAATCAACTTTTTTTTTAAACATTTGTGCAACAAATCTGAAGCTAATCTAACATAAAGCAAATTTCAGTTTCTTCAACACCAGTTATGGCTTTCTAGGTGAAATCCTAATGTCCTGTCCTGTTTGAATCTTTACAAAAAGACTTCCCTGTGCCGTAGTCTCGCTCCTGTTGCAGACAGCCACCACTTTCGATTAAATAGTCCTCGAGTGCAAGAAGGGTAAAGGGTTAAAGTGCAAGGCGAAAACTTTCCAGACATTATTCATACACAGGAATTTTCTGAGAATCTAAATTTTTTCTTTTTCTGTTAAATAAAAGATTATTATCCTCGATCTTTTTATAAAAGATAACTTTTTTCTTCTCTCTTCAGCTTGGATTGAAAGTAAAGCAGCCCGAGCGCCGCCTTCTTCCAATTATTACCATGTTGTTTGATTGTGCTGCAACATTGCAACAACCTTCACACGAATGTCGTCCTTCTGTCAAACATTTAGCTTTTATCAGACAGTTTTTACAATCCTCAAGTGAAATATTACTGTAACCAACAGATGCTACACAGGAAAGTATTTCAGGGTTTAAAGACCCACTCCGATCATCTTCTGAGCTATTTTAAAGCGTCTCAGTTGCCTTCAAATTATGATTATGACGTTTTTACTCAAAATCACAAAACATGTACTGTTTTCTAGGAAATAGTTTCTGCATAGCAGCAGTTGCTCATTAGCAATTCTCCTCTGTCCTGTGGGCACAGAGGAGAATGTGAGAGCTCTCAGTTTATGCTAGTGCTTATAGCTAGCTGTAAGCTAGCAGAGCAGGAGCGTACAATGCCTTTTCTACATCACAAACTGACCCTTTTTAAACCGTATTTGTTTCTACTACTTAGTCACAGCGATTTGAATGCAGAAATACTCAGAAATGCCATTTTGAGCTTAATTTTCTTAAGATATGTCCTCTAGCATCAGAAGAACATGTTAACAACATGATTGTCATCAGAGTGGGTCTTTAAAAGGAAACAGTTGAACACATTTTTATGGCTGTTAAAGCAGTTATCATTCATCTTTCTGTAAATAAAAAAAAAAAAACGATATGGAATTTGATTAAAAACTGGCTGACAGTTAGCTTATGTGACATTTGCTTTCAAGAAACATAAAAAACAAACAATGAAAGTAAAAGAAAAAGCATTTCATTCCAACAACACTGCACCACAATGTATGTTACTAAATTTGTGAGCGCTCATGAGCCAATTAGACGCGTCCGGCTTTGAAATGACCGATGGCATCATTGCATTGAGTATACAGATATATAGATATAGATACTGTTTATGTACACCGTACAGTTTATCTGTGGAAAGAAAACACTAGCTAATATGATATAAAACAACTTACAGAATTTCCTTTTTAAATCCTCCCAGTCTCACAGAGAAAGTGTTGATTTGATTTGAGATTCCACTGGTATTAAAAAGTTGGATCTGATTCAGAGTCTGGTTTGGAGCTCTAACATGCCTGCTGCAGGACAGAAACTGAAATGTGTGTCTTAAAGAGGAGAAGCATGTGGAATGATGAAATGCAACACTCTGGTTGTCATTACTCTTCATATCAGTGCACAAACTCTGGGGTATAAAACCAAGAAATTAAAAAAAGGATTCGATCTCAGTTGATTTCTGACTTTTTTCTCAGTTCCAAGTACTCGTTGTGTTCAAAAAGTCTTTTAGCTTCCGAGATCGACAAAAGCTACTCTGAAAAAAACATCCTCTTGGGTTTGTGTCGTCTGGAGGAGAGAACAGGTTGTCTGTTCTGGCCTGAATCTTCACTGTCTGTTGGGTCGGGGGTCAAGGTCGGGGACTGTGCTGAGCCAGACGGGGGGGTCGCGCTTGGGCCTGAGTTCTGTGTCGTGTTGAGGGTTTCTGTGTGAAGAGGCACATCGAAGAGGGACCGCTCTTTAGGTTTGCGGCCCCTCTTCTTACCACCGGTGGTGGCACCGTTCCTCACCTCGGCTTTGATCTCGTTGTTCTCTGAAACTTTGCTCTTGTTACTGGAAACCACCTGACTTGTTGCTGCGCGAAACCAGTTCTGAAAAAGTAACAGAGAGATAATAGTGGAGAACACAGATGTGGAGATACAAACAACTGTTTATATTGCTGGGAAACTTTAACATCTGATCAGTCTGCAGTATGAAACACTGAGTCTATCAGCTGTGTGTCATTTCAACAAGCTTCAAATATCAGGAGAGTATCTTCATTTATACGGTTCTGTCAGGTATACACACACTCAGAACCAGAACCATCTGGTTATATACACTGATAACAAGTGAAACATCGTTTCAGAGACGTTATGCTCAGGAGTTAGCTACTCTGCATTAGCTGTAACGCTGTGAGCAGATGCATTCACTGCATCAACATCGTGCAGATGAAGATATCAAGACTTAAATAAAATCTAAAATACTTTGTCCATGTGGAGGGTTAAAATCCCTGGTGCACGCTGTGAAACCTTCTTTACAAGTCTGAACAACAGGGTCCCCAACATGGTTTCTAATGAGTTGGTAACACTAACTATGTGAAACCTTTACATAAAACACAGGTGCAAAAGCTAAAGTCATTTGTGGTTGTGTTTGAATAAAGTAAAAAGAAAAAAAACTCAAAAAAAGTTATAAATGAAAACATTAACATGACTGAAACATCAGCTTATGTCTAATGTTTAATTCACTGCATTTAAAGGTAAAACAATGTTTTCTGCCGAGATCTGAATAAACTTGTTCCCAAACATGTGTCCTCTTTCCTAAATCTAAACTAAAAACAGAAGAAGAACCAGGAAGCTCATACAGATGTGATGGTTCAATGGTAGCCATGTTTCTGTAAACTGGATTAAAGGGACAGTTTAGCTCTTCTGAAGTGGGGATTTTTTTGAAGGTTATGACCAATAAAATCTGTAAAACTACTTTGACAACCTCAGTTTGTTTAAATCTGAACAAACTGACGAGCTAGTGGTGCTTCCAAATGGGGCCAAGAACAAAGTAAACTGCTACTGTCTTAAACCAACTTCAGTGTCTAAAGTTTCACACCGACTCATGTTGTTCCTTTAAAAACCTTTACAGTGTCTTCAGTATCAAATTTCATGATTATGTCAGCAGAAATATTTGACTGAAATTCCTTCAAGCTGCACCGTAAATGCTCCAGTGGCGCTAATGTTTCGCTGTTTTTACAATCTGAGCCTTTTTTTGTGTTAAACAAATCCCGTTTCTATGACAACCTGACGGCCCACAAGATGTGATAGTGAATCCATTTACCACCGACCTGATAGAACTGATGTTTGTCTCTCTAACGGAGGGAAACGTGATGTTTGTTACATGATGATTCCCACAAGCAGAAAGATTTTTTACGAAAAGCATCAGCTGAAGTACAAAATACCAAAACCTTGAATACGCTGATAAGATCTCAGCAGCCCACCAGATGGAGGGACCCGATGATTGAAATGCTTTGTTGTTGTTTAAAATTTTTTTTTATTTCTATCTATGAAAAAAAAAATGCCGTTTCTAATTATTTGACACAAAAACTAGATTCTATTTTTATTGAACTCATTAATTTCTAGAAGAAA